>MU790986.1:0-14405 GCA_027886635.1 Lentinula boryana | reverse complement strand
GGTAATGTAGACGTTTGTGGAAAGGAACATGAAAGGTAGAGAGCTGGGAGCGTGTAGTCTCAGGCGAGGAGAACAGCCGTGTCGATCTCAGGCTGCGATAAGTTCAACGACGAAGTTATTCGAGAACGCGTCACGCGGGTAACTACTCCTTGCTTGCATTATAATTAGGTGTATATGCCTGGCTAGACTTCAGTAAAAGGGAGAAATGACCGAGAAATAATGATTGATTGTTCGTTCGTTCATTCGTATACACAAATATTTAATTTACTGCGGAGCCGGAAGCTCATACCCACCAGCCTTCCACTGTTTCTCCAGCCCGACCAACGTATCAACACTCTCAACAAACGTATCATTCACCGGAACGAAATCCTCTGGCTTCAACCCACAAATCTCCTCTACCCTCTTCGAATCATAAGCCAACTTTTTGAACGGAAACTCTGGCGGAGCCGTCTTGGTAAACCTATCCTTTAGCTGCGGTCTTTTTTCGTTCAAGGCTTTGATGATGTCCGCAAAGACGGTATCGTGTGGGGAACTGATGTGGATCCGTTTTCGGCCGGCGGTAGAGGGAGGAGGGGAGTTGAGGGCACCGATGTGAGCCTTGGCTACGTCCCGGACGTCAATGTAGAGAGGGTAGTCTGGATAAGCACCGTTGGGATTGAGGAGTTTGTAGATGTTGATGAGGGTTGAGATGAGGGTGGTGCTGGGAGCGGTGAGGTAGGCTGAGAATTCTTTGGTGCCTGGGCCGTAGAGGTAGGGAGGGTTTACTATGGATTTTTTTAAAAAAATAAAGCATCGTGAGTTAGAGAAAAGTGAAGGAATAAAGAAAGATGTACGCACTGGTAGTGATGTCCATTTGAGAATGGGTGTCAGCGAAATTCCATACTTCTTTCTCGGCAAGTGTCTTTGCGGCCATATATGCTGTGACACCTTCGGTTTTAAGTGCCTCTTCTTTGGTGATGGCGAACCAGTCTAACATATTGCAAATGAGAACCGAGGATAAATCTCGCTGAATTTGATGGTGAATTAACTGACCATCAGTGGTGAATGTAAACTGAGGAGTGAAGGCTGTAAGGATAGTACTCGTGAGAACAACTTTGTGCACGCCGGCTTTCTCTGCTTGACGGAGGACGTTGAGAGCACCTTCAACAGCACCCTGATTGAGGATGGTCAGTTTATCTGTTGCGATTGGACGAAAAGAATGAAAGCTCACCTTCAACTGACCCTCGGCATCGGAAACAGCATATGCCAAGGGAGCAGCAGTATGGATGATAGCCTTTACGCCCTTCAAAGCTTCAGGGAACTGAGAAGTGGAGATATCGTCGATTATGACGACTTCGATTTGGCTCTGGTGGCTTTCGTAAAGTTGTTTGAACTGAGAGGCCTTTTTCTCTCGGATCGCACTGATAGAACGGTGAAGTGAACCGATTGAAAATCAGTTTTCTGCTTGTTGATAAAGTTTACTTACACTTTAACATGGTATCCCTTGGCGAGTAGCTGGTTGAGGATGTGAGAGCCAAGGTATCCAGTTGCACCGGTAAGCTAGGACGAACGACGCAAGTTCGATAAGCACGGGTAAAATTCCAGCGGGAGAGGGACGTACAAATATAACGTCTGAAGGCATGGTTGTGAGTCTTGAAAGATGGGCGGAAGCGATAATTCATCTTTGATCTTATAAGAGAAGAGGTACGAGTAGGACAGGGATTCCTTGATCAACGTGTGATTCAGCATTAGTCAGTTATTCAGCTTCGGGCTTCCCGGTTGGTAAGCCGAGCTGTGGCTCCCATCTCAACCTTAAAAGTTTCCGATTTCGAGTCGTACACAGATAGCCGCTTGTCAAAGCCTTCAAAGGTGGCTACTTTAATTGTTATAAGTATTCATATTAAGTTTGAACGGGTTACAGTAAACTACTGCTTCAATTTTATACACAGGTCAAAGCTAATGCGATCAATCCCATTATGGGAAACCCAAGGCAGAAGCTCCTCTCTCCCGCACTTCACGGTACCGTCACTTTCCTCCACAATCAGGCTTGTCACACTTTTGATTCTTCATGATATACTGCCGAACTCAGCCTTTTCGTTTCCCCTTCCTCTTCGACTGTAATCATCCACTCCCAGTGAATATTGACCAGCCATGGTTGCAGACATTTTCCGAGATGCAACCGTCGGCCAGATTATTAACTACTTCTCCAATGGTACACTCTTGCCCTACCCAGAGGAACGTTCAGATTTCATCGTACCTGCTGGTTTCTTACCATCAGAAACTCCAACGATTGTTGATGCATATGACTCCTCTGATGGCCAAGTGCAAAAGCATAATTCGGACCAAGTTTCAGGTTCAAACAATGGCAAGAAAGAAGATTTGGCTACTACAACCACCGAAGCTGTGATTCCATTCTCAAGAGAAGACACGCTAGATGAGAATGAACGAACGCTTGAGATTGGGAGGACGACAGACACTTCTGAACGTGAGAAGCCATCCACCGACGATCCGTATCTTGTCACTTGGTATGGAGACAATGATCCTGAAAATCCAAAGTTTGTTTTCATTTTTTTGTGCTATAGTGTATGCATTGCTCAACACTGAACTCTCACAGAAACTGGTCCTCCAAGAAGAGAGCCTTTGTTGGGTTTTGCGTTACATGGATGACATTCACCTCCTACGTCGGCTCAGCCATTTACATTGCCACAATCCCAGGTATAATGGAACAATTCCACGTTGGACTAACCTACGCTGAACTCGGTCTAACGCTATACGTCTTCGGTTTGTTCTTTCTTCTTTCTCTCAATATTCAATCGATCTAATCTCAATGTCGGGGGGGCAGCCTACGGTCTAGGTCCCATGTTCCTCTCTCCTCTCCAAGAACTCCCCAAACTCGGCCGAAACACAGTGTACATGTGTTCAATGGCTCTCTTTATCATCTTCCAACTCCCCACCTTCCTCGCACCCAATTTCCAGACCATCCTCGCCTTTCGTTTTCTCACCGGTTTCTTCTGCAGCCCCGCGCTCGCGACAGGCGGTGCGTCCATGGGAGACATGTACCATGTCTCCGAGCTCGCCATGCTCCTCGCTCTCTGGGCCGAAGGCGTCAACGCAGGTCCCATCGTCGGTCCTATCATCGGTGGCTTCGCAGCTCAAGCGAAAGGTTGGAAATGGGCGTTTTATGAGTTGATCTGGCTTTCTGCGTTTAGCTTTGTTTTTCTCATGATCTGCCTTCCTGAGACGTACGAGCCCACGATCTTGCATAGGCGGGCGAAGAGGTTGAGAAAGCTGACAGGGAATCAGCGGTTGACTTCTCAGGGAGAGAGGGACGCGAAAGAACAACATCTCGGTTTAATCTTCAAGGATGCTCTTCTGAAACCTATCATTCTGGCTACGGAACCCGTCGTGCTGTTCTGTAATATATTCATCGGTTTGGTTTGTGAGTTTTTCCCCTCGGTCAAGGTCACAAAATAGATTTACTGAAATTGTTCCACGGAACTGTTCAAAAGATGCGATTTTCTACCTCTGGTACGAAGCCTTTCCACTCGTCTTCACCGACATTTACCACTTCAATCTGGGCGAGAGTGGCTTGCCTTTTCTCGGATTTCTCGTAAACTCTATCCTCGGCGTAAGATTCTTCTTCATTTTATCTCACCTTTCTTTATTGACGGCTACTTTTCAGTTTTTCATCTACATCGCCTACCTCAAATATCACTTTCAACCTCGCGTAATGAAAGCCATGGCAGCAGGAAAACCTTTTCCTCCCGAAACTCTACTCGAACTTGGTCTAATCGCAAGTATCACCATCCCTCTCTCCCTCTTCTGGTTCGGCTTTACCTCTCGTGCCTCTATCCACTGGATCGTACCCATCATTGGTGCCTCTTTCTACCTCTTCGGCATCTTCTTCAACTTCCAGAGCGTTCTGATCTACATCAGCAGCGCGTACCCTGCGTACGCGGCGTCCGTGTTAGCTAGCAATGCCTTGTTCCGGTCCACCGCAGCCAGTGTCTTCCCGCTCTTTGGGAGATTCTTTTTTCAGAACTTGGGCCTAGGCGGCGGGTCGGCTTTGTTGGCAGGTATTTCGATTGTGTTGATGCCAGTGTATTATGTGAGTTTTTCTTTCCCGTTCTTCATACGGAACCCCAACATGTTCTGATTTTCTTTTTCTTCTTGGTACTGTCACCTAGGCGTTGATTCGATGGGGTCACATTCTTCGCCATCGATCAAAGTATGCCTCAGGTTGATCCCGACTGTATTTGAGTATTGTTATTATCGTTCCTGTTGGCAGACATGTGGAAATTCCAAGACTCGTCCACTCGGAATGAGTACTAGTCGTAATCGTATGAAACCTTTCCCACTTAATCAAAATCAAACGTATGCTTTTCTTTCAATCTTTGATACTTGATGATGATGGAAGCTACCAAGAGTTCACTTTCGCAGTTCAAAGATGGTTGCATATGAGAACATCAACTCGACGGAGATCTCTGAACAATTTGAGTTGGTTATATCATTTTCTCTTTGTCTATCTCCGATTCCAGTTTAATATTCCAGGGGACTGGAAGGAGGGTGACTGCGCCTGATATAACTCATCACTTCCCATGCCAGAGAGGGACAGCGTCGAAGAGCCGGTTCAACATTCCGGATTTGATATATTCCGGGTTTGAAGCCACTCGTAAATGATGATAGCAAGCAACTTCAGCGGGATGGCTCAGGTCCAGGGGTGGAATACCCATGATGGGTTCCCTTCCGTTCACAAGGATGCTTTCCGCAATACTTTATCACAAATCAAATCCATCAACATCGTTTACGAACGTTTGGCTGAAGTTGGATATTACTTGGATCTTGATATGAGTACCTCCTAAACTTGACCTCTCCGAAGTGGCTCATCAGTTTGATGGTGAAGTGCTCTCTTCTCTTCCGACTTCGACGCATTGATGTTTAGTATTGGAGGCTATCCGGGGTTCATATGTATGGGAAGATTCGAGTCTGGGGCATAGGGTATGCTTCACTGGAGCTTCGTGCGCGGCGAGCTTTATCGTGATCATTCTCTCGTATCCCGGGTTAGCGTCTTTGAAATTTCCATCACACTAAGCACTAGGGTGTACTATTATCACAGCGGAAATTCACGTCTAGATAGACAGATATACGCCGCTCAGTTCCATCTACAAGAAAACTTTAAGTGGCAACCGTTCGTATCAAAATATCAGGCCTGTCTTGTGGAAATTTTTAAGGTTCAAGGAGGAAGAGAAGGAATTCTGTTACATGGTTAGTCCCTCGTTTTTCTACATGAACACCAAGCTGGCCGTGAGGACTTGAGCGGTAACAAGACACGGCGTATGGAATGTGTGTCCACAAACATACTTTGGCTCTGGATCTCCGTCCGCCTTCTCCTTCCCTTTGCCTTGCTAGCTGGCAATTATTGTTGCTGGCGGAAATCAGATGACTTTTAGTCAAAACAGAAACACGGAACTACACCACTGCCACAAATAAGCTTTAACCTCCCATCCACTTGAATCTCGGCAGGCTGCACATAAACATTTTACGGAATTCACCCCCCCATTTTACAGCCTTGATACCCAGACTGAAATAAGAGAAATAAAAATCAAAGAAGGCCCAGTTGTATTTCCTGATCAGCTCCCGGGTTTAGTTCTCAAGTTACGCAGTCAGATTGGGAATATGATTTTGATGACTCTAATCAATGTTTTCCGAATTCACGAATGATGTTCTCCTGAATGGAAACTCCGGAAGAGAATCATATGTGAAAGTCACTAGATGGATATATCCTCAATCTGTTGGCCACAGTGCACACTCGAGACTTGAGAAACCTCCACATCGAACAAAAGCTCCGTTTACCCATAGATGTTGTTCGGGTGCTCAAATGTTAAATGAAATGCAAACAAGTACTAATTTCCGGGAGGCAACTAGCCTCCTCTCATAGGATAAGACATAGCGTAAGGGCGTTTATTCACTTGCCCGCCTTAATCGTTATGTGTCCGCCTATAGTTCTAAGCTTGGTCACACTTAGCCGCAGCATACTTGCCCCACCCGCACAAAGCCACAAACACCTACTTGTATTGAACTCTCAGTTATACCCGTTTCAGACGAGTCTATTATCTTATTCAACAGTGAATCACACCCATATCTTGTAGCTGTGACACATACGACGCCTATGAACTGGCTCACAGCCTATGCACGAGAGCATACGAAGTGGTCGGTTCCTCGGCAGTCTGGACTGCTACCGGAGTAGAACAGGTGATGCACCGAGTATAAACAATCCGTTTCACCATTAGATTTTCAAAACCATCTTCAGAGAGGTGGGCATGCCTATTTCCGATTTGCCCACAGAAACAGTTACCCAAATCGTAAACATATTGGGAGTGATCAATCACTTTATTTAGCTGTTCCGCGGGCGGACGGATAGCATCAGTTTACATGCGTTTCATTGACGTTTTGGGATAATCTTACCGACGATCCACTTGCCGCCCAAGGTGGCCCCGCTTCAGACCCTAGTGAATATCAATGCAACTGCGAGATATTCTCATTTCGTTGACATGACTGTTTCAGTACCTGAGAGCAGTACAAGGTGCCAATCTAACAAACGACACAGTCGGTATATTGACAGTCGGGAACTCTATGCACCGTGCTTTTTCGAGAGGTGTGAAAGAAATATGCATGGGAATGGGATGCAGTTCAAGTCGAATCTAGTCATTCAGACCGCATCAGAGCCAGGCTATGGCTCTACGAGTAAAGGCGTATTTAAGTGTTGCAGAGGCTTCTGTCCATTACCGTCCCAGCCCCTCTTCAAAATTGAGATGCTCCGACTTTCAGAATTTGTTCTACTCCTAGTCACTATCCTTCAGTGCCGCACAGCATTTGCGGAGACTGGAAATTCCTCTGACGCTTCTAGCCCGGAGTCAACAAGTCCTGCAGCTGTCGTTGCTGCTGCGAACACTTGTATCCAGCTTCAACACAGTTTAGGAACTTCGATTGTCCAGACTATATCTTCCGGTCCACAGTATAGCATTGCCGCTAATGCTGCATGGAGTGCTTTCAATCACGAAGTCAATTTCCAGCCAACATGCATTGTCTTTGTAAATAGTACAGAGCATGTGCAGACAGCGATGAAAGCAATATACAGCAACAATGCCGATTACGTGGTCCAGAGCGGGGGACATAGTGGAATGACGGGATGGAATACGTGAGCTGACTTTTTAATGGATTCATTGAAAAGAAATTGAAGGTTCATTGTAGCATTCAAGACGGAGTGTTGATTTCGTTTTCGAATATGAACGCTACTTCCTATGATCCACAAACTGATACCATTTCTATGCAACCTGGCATTAGCTGGGGAAATGCATCGAACATTGTCGAACCTTTCGGAGTAGCTCCTGTAGGAGGACGTATAAGGTAAGAGTTGAGTTGGTGTTATTCAAAACTTCGATTTCTCACCACTTACATCAGTAATGTCGGAACCGGTCTTCTTCTCGGAGGCGGCTTGAGCTATCTGTCTCCTTCTGAGGGCTATGCTGCCGATAACTACGTGTCTGTTGACGTTGTTCTCGTGGACGGTACTTTGGTAACCGCTACTGCTAGTAACCAATATGCAGATCTATTCAAAGCACTGAAAGGGGGAGGGAATCGGTTCGGCATTGTGACACAATATGTAGTCAAGGCCGTACATGTTGGAACAGAGCAAGATAAAATCTACTGGGGCGGGATATTTGTGGTCAGTAATCGCAGCTTTACATGTCAGTTGGGTTAGTCTGATCTGTTCGTTAGTATCCGAATTCATCCGTCGAGGCACTTCTCCCTGCTATCGCACATTTCGCTCAAGACACAAATGACACAAATGCTGGCAAGTCTTACCTCATTCTCGAATAAAGTTGGGTATATGCTCATGTTATGATGGTAGTCCTTGCTACAGATTTCATTGCGAGTTGGGGAGCAAGCGGTGTTGAACCAACCATTCAATTCGAAATGTTTTACAACGGTAGCGCAGCATCGTTCAACGAGTCTTTCGCAGAGTTCCTTTCAATCCCCTACACATCCTCAACCGCAGGACCTCTGTCATATCTTGATCTAGTCAATGAAGTCAACTTTCCCTACGGAGAAGGAAATCTGTTCGCTGGTAGCGTCTTGACAGGGGTTTCGTCCACCTCCAACGAGACTTCTAATCAATTGATCGATGATTACATCGAAACTTATCGACTATTCAACAACTTTAGCACAACATATGCAAACTCGACTGAAATCCAGGGCACACTTCTCAGCTTCACTCCTGTATTACAATCACAAATACGCATCAGCTACGAGAAAGGTGGCAACGTTATCAGCCCACCCAGAGAACTAGGGGGATTCAATGAGGTACTGTTTGCTGTGACATACAGCGAGGGTGTCAACCAGGCTCCTGAGAATATTGAGCAAGGACGACAATTTTGGATCGAGAAGTGAGTAATTGTTACTATCGCTGTCTATGGATGGCTGCTTACTTCGTTGTTTGAAATCGCAGTACCCCAAGGACTGCAGGATTACCCTTATTTGCTAATGAAGCTGATGCAAACCAACAAGTCCTTGCATCCTATGGGGAATATGAGTTCCTCAAGCAGGTCTATGCCAAGTATGATCCAAGCAGGTAAGTCGAGCCGATCTATGCAAGTTATTTGTATTGAAGGACACTTTATAAAGATTCAATATGCGCCATACTCCAGGACCTCTTGGACTATAGAAACTTTAGAGTAACTAGTCTACTTTAATTTTACCTTAAGTATAATTATTTCACTCATCAAAAGGCTCAGGCTCTTGGTGATGTAACGCAATTATTCCAAATCTAGGTAAATTATTGCTACGTATGTAGTACTAGAAGGACTCTCACATATACGTATACATTAATTACAACTGCACAAATCAAAAATACAACTACTTGAAGTATGAGTTCAGCTTGCCTTGACTGTCTTGAGCACATTTCTCAGTAAAACCAGAACCAAGATAGGCATTATACGCGAGAATCCTCGATGGTTATCTTGATTTTTGAGTATGTGGTACACTCCTTGGTCGAGACTCAAGGGAAGGACGACTATAGCATTTACCACTACTTCGGAATGTATTGGAAGAGTGTTGGATGGCTTATCTTCAGACACTCAAACTGCACAAGGACTTTAGCTTAAGCTGACAGCGGGTCATTCAGACTAGTTACAAATTATGGGATGCATATGACTTGGTCCGAAGTTACTTTGAGAGGGGTACCATACCTTAGACCTGTCAGGCTTATAAATATTATAGTTAATCTATGCTCTGTCAGACATGGGTTCCCACTGCGGTCAGCGAAGAGATATATATTTAAAGGCACTACAACCCAAGCCAACAACCAAAAAGTGAGTCGGTAAAGAAAATAACGGAATGAATCCTCTTAGCCATAAGTTACACAGATACATTAAGAGTTACAAACATCGGGAGATATTAAAATCCATCTCCTCGTTTTACAGGCCCAAACTCTTCATCGGTCTTCCGTTTCTGCGATCAGGCGAGTATGATTAAAAGAAAAGCACAACTTGAATGACGGAACTCACATCGAATTTCCCCAACTGATAGGACTCTGGGTACGTGGTCGTACTATCCACCGTGACGTCCACCGAGATAGCTTGGCCATTCCCACCCATACTTCGTTCGAATGATGGCATCGTTGCCAAGCCTGTTGCCCGGGACATCTTCTGGGTGCTATCACCTTCCCATGTATAAGTGAGCACATTGCCATTGTTATTTCGAAGTTGCGCTCGGCTGTTGAACAAAACCATCAACGCATTGGTGTACAGTTTGGCCAGAGCCGAGTTGGGAGCCAAGTGATAGTTGTTGTTCTGATAAGCAATAAGGAAGACAGCATCGAGGATTGCAAAACTGGCTAAAATATGCAAATATCCCGTGAATTTCTAGAACGAGAGTGGATGAGAAATCGATTGACATACCAGTCAAGACTCCACCACCGACGATTAAGCGAATCAAGCGCGTGATAAGCTGTTCCGTTGACCCGAATAGAGATTCTCTACGGGCACGGTTAAGCTGAACATTGCATTCGTTGAGAATTGCTTGCAAACATATGAGCACAGGGGCGTACGAACCAAATAGATCATGGACAGAGAGATAAGTATGTCGCAGGCCGCACTAGACATGAGGCAGACCTAATCAAGGACAAGGATTCAGCATTTCTGTAAAATTTTCAAAATGAAATGCTTACTGTGGTAACAACGAAAGTCTGGCTTTGCAAGTCAGCGAAAGTGGGCACCCTTGTTTCAAGAATAATTGAGAATGCCAGTCCAGAAGTACCCTCGCAAAGTGACAACTACAGCGTATCATCAATTGCTATACCGCATTATAAATGTTCATGCTGTACTCACGAGGGTAATCATCAAGGACAAAGGAATCGACTTGCTCAGGGTGTAGATACGCCATGCATAGAAGCATTGCACTATAGTTCCGCCTGTACAAATATGATGAATTGCTTGTTCTCAAACAGTTTTAGTTATGCTTACTCAGTGCATTGAAGAATGGCAGCGCGAGCCAAGACAAGCCAACAGATTCCAGGATATCGAGATTACCCCAGCCACTTCCCAGCATGCGAAAAACAAAGGCAGTAACCAAAAGAGTCTGTGCAAAATCCAAAATATAGAGGCCATAGACAAGCGTTTTGAGCTTCCGACTATCTTTGGGGAAATTGAGATAGTATAAATCTTGACGAATCGGTTAGTATGTCTCCCAACCACTCAGAAGAAGAAATACAAGCTCACAGACTTGGACTGAGCTACATCCAAAGAGACCCCATTGCGCCGCAAATCCTATAACCTGTTACGCGATTGATCAGGATTTGGACACAAACTTGACGCAAAGAATGCTTACGACTGGACCAGTCCTAGAAGTTAGAAACTATTAGAAACGCATCGAGATGCACTTTCTTTTGACTTACAATTGAGCAATGTCTGGTGGAACGCCTGCTATAGCCATTGAAACGAAAGGAAGGGATATAGTGAGAATTGTAAAGCTTGCTCTATATACTAATTCTTTACACTGCCCCGGTCCAGTCCGGTCCCACTGTTTGGGAACGCATATACTTTATTTCTTTTGATGGTGAAGTGGCCGTATCATTGATTTGTTAAACTCAAGTCAAGAGCCGCTGATTCCAGCAAAGCGTTCTTCCATCGGATAGTATTTAGCACTAGCCTTTCTGCTGCTCGAACTTCAAAGTTTGCTGTTGGCGACTGCGCGAAAAAAATGATTTTCTCTAGATTTCTTAGCATATCTCCGAGTCCGGTGCTGTGGCACTAGTACATGGACCGAAAGATTGTTCATATGTAGTAGTAAGCCATCACGATCAAGAGAATTCTGGAAGACTGAGTGCAGCACGAGTGACCCTATAATGGTAATCTGGCACCCGTGGCGCAAATAGGAACGGAACAAAGAACTGTTGAAGACAGTCTGAGTAGACAGCTTTGTTGGGAACTGTAGAAAGAATGATATCAGGAGAGGCAGCTGAAAGTACGCCTTTACTGAGTTGGATCTGTATACACAGGCCCGATGAGCTCATCGTACCTGTGAATGCTGAGCGCTCTACCATGAGCAGATCTGCAACTGTCAGGTGGAAGCTGACAACATTCAAGCAAGTTTGATTTCGTGAAATTCCAGGTTTTCCCGGGTTCCGAAAACTTTGATTCAAGTGCTGGTACACGAAACAACTTATTTTGATGCTCTTTTTGAGGGAGGAAGTTCCTGGATATATTGCTGAGGTGATAAATTGCTGCCATTGATGCGATTATAGACCGCGCTACTATTATCTGCGAGATTACATTGTTTCATCACAGTAATCAATCTTCGGACTTTATAAGGACAAAATCGCAATGTATGAATCAAAATCAATCAATTAAACTAACACCCAGGGGCGTCTTGCATATGAGGTTCCTTTGATGAAAGGCAAACGTTTTGAAAGAGCAAGAGACAAGCATCAGGAGAAGGGTATCAGAATTGGAGGGACACATAACAGTTGGCTGCTGAAAAAGATAGACTTACGACAGCAGTTAAGAGTAATCTTTGACCGATTTCATCAAGCGGATCATTTGACATCGTCAGCCGGCTGACAAATATTCGCCGCGCACAAGTTAGTCTCAGCATCCGAGTCATTGAACCGGGTTCAAAATTCCACCGCTGCTTGAATCTGGCAGCAGCTCGTTGGGAACAATCATTAAGTCTGGAAATCCTTAGTGCAAACGCTGTATGCCAACATTGTCTTTCGTTACAATCTAATCAATCTTCCCAGAAAGAACTATAACGCTGTTCGAACTGCTCATAGTATGTTCGAAATTCGAATACGTCGGAGGTCTTGAGCACAGGATCATATGTTCATTTCATTTCTAAAAATTGAACGAACAGTTGAACTTGTAACCTCGATCATGAGTTAACCACCTTGGAGTTCGGTGCTCGATGAGAATAGCTGCTATGGAGCCTTTGGAGTTGCTCCCGTGGGGCCCGTACTAGGCCGTACTACTAAGTGCGGTTCTGGGTATTTCTGGATTGAATAAATCTTGATTCTTTACATTGTGGTAAAGTTAGAGCTAGCTCCGGGCTTAACCAGCTTTCGGTGGTGACTTGAGCCTTGTTTCTGCCGCTGCTTGTAAAACCTACGTATTCCTCAAAGTCGTTCTTGTTAATGGCACTCTCGTGCGTACGATGATTATGGAGGTTTATCAAAGTAACAAAGGAGAAGCAGATCGATCAGGAATTGTTACATGATATAAAACGGTGCCAGCTTATACCAGATGGAGCGAACACTTTGTTCTCATGCATCGGTTTCTTCACCTTCCCCTTCGAGCTTGTAGTTCTTTCAGTATCTCAATTCCTCATCAAAAACATTTCTCGGTGCTTTCACACAATTTCACTCCGACTCACGAAGCTCGTGGGTTTCTATCATCGGCTGTGGTCACAGTCATCATGACTCCCTGGTGGAGCATGGTGTTTAACGTTAGTTTAGAATGAGATCTTTCTATCTAGAAATCTACCAACAGTATATCAGCTCAAAATTTGATCTCTTGTTGTTTCATCGCTTTCAGTTCTTTTCTTCCGTGTTACATCACAGATGCGGGCGGGATAAAAAATGCAGTAACGCCATTACTACCCAGCCCACTTCGAACGCCAGAGTATATAGTATGATACTGTTTCAAAAGTGAGTAAAACAAGTTCTATAGTCTTTGTTTATGCAGTCCTTTCGCTCACTGCGATCAGCTATGTTCCAGGTCTTCCGTTGTACATCGGTGTGTGTGATGCAGAACGGCAAGGCTGGATATCATCTTACCAGGTGCGTTCATCATACATTCAATATCTTTGTGTATGTTACCTACTCCTCCTCCTGTGGCCTCAATATCCGGCTCCGCCATACGGAAAGCCCTTGAGAATTGGAACTTACAGACGCAGATGCCTGAAAATCCATTTGCTGTTTGCGCCTTCAGGTCCAAATTGAATCAACACTCAAACATACCTACCCACTGTTTCCGCCAGTTGTGCTAGCCCTGTTTCCTCCGAAAGGCTCTCTGCTAGCCATTTGAAATTTCAGGCTTGGTAGGTACTTACCTGAGTTCAATCTCTCCTGAACAGGCACACCAACTTTTTGGTCGCGGGCCCTTGACGAAAGAATTCACGCGCAGATGCTGAGATTGGCTCGGGTCTATTGGAATTTGTGACTGGTCGATGTGAGAATACTAAGTACCCCCTCTCGGATGTCTTAGGCCTAGGGAAGCAACACATCTGAAATCAGTGTCGGTTTTTATTTCTAGTTCTTCTCGACTTTTCTTTCTCCTTGCCCTAGCATAAATATTGCTGTTGAAGCAGTCAGTGAGATCAAAATCATTGATGACCCTGATTCGGCCTTTGTGCCTTTGGGACGGCCATCACGGGCTTGCAAGCGCCATCTTCGACGCCCATCTCTTATTTCACTACTGCCACCTGCGACCATCCATTCATTTGTTCTCCTGAACCATGGACATGTTTTCACGTTTTTATACTCGCTCGGAGATATTGGTGTATGACAGATCTAGGGTTCAGGAGGGTGGTTTCAAAGGCAACCTCTGGGGAAGCTCATTTTTTGAACTTGATCAACTGTCATCACTACGACATGGAAGCAGGTGTTATTTCTGGTGTGTGTTTCATTCTTCCAGTACTCCCTTGGTTTTTTACATTGCTTGTTTTGACAGGGGAATGTCTGGCCAAAGCTTTCAACTTTTGTCCTGTTAGAATATGGATGAATGCCATGAATTCAAAGTTGACTTCAGTTCCCATGAAACGTTCTTTGGCGCCACCTACGGTTCCCGAGCAGGCTCAGGTAGAAATCAAAAGTCTAGAACTCAAATTTATTATTAAGTTGACTTCTAATACATAATGGTCAAATTTTTAAC
>MU790985.1:0-14587 GCA_027886635.1 Lentinula boryana | reverse complement strand
CCATAGCTGGTAACCAGCTCTTTCCCCCCCTGGGGGTTGCTGGGCCAGCCCAATTCTTAACCACCCTGGGGTCTCTGACCCCTCGGGCGGTTACAAAGAGGTAGATTGCAATTGGAACATAAACACTTCACTCCTCATCTTTCCATTGGACATGCAATGTGTTGAGGACACTATTAATAGTAGTGCCAACATCCAACTAACTCCCTTGGATTGTCTTACCTTTGTGAAGGTAAACTGCAATGTGAAGGCCTTTCTGCAATTAACTTCGCAATCCACTTTTCCTACTTTTCTTGCTGCATGATCATAACAAAACCCCAATATCGTCCTAGTAATCATAGGAACACTTTGTTAAGATCATGCAAACTCCGGAATCATGGAGTTCCTCATGATAGGATCATGGAGTTGGACTGGAATGTGAAGGGATTGTTCCCTCACAATCGGAGGAATGATTCATGGAGTGAGGAAGAGGTAGTTGGACATTGACACCACTATTGGTAGTGTCCTCAACATGTCAAGTGTCCAATGTGAAGGATAATGGCAGATCTAAGTCAATATTCAAACTGGGGACTACCTATTTTACACTGAGGCTTTATACCATACTGTATGTAAGGATTGTGAAGCAATGCTATCCCCAAATAAGCTAGTCTGACATGCAGAAGTGTTATAAGTGTGCCTCCAAGACTTTGATTATTGATCAGTGCTTTGATCATTCAAAGTTTGACTTAGTACATTTTATCTTTCTTTGGTTCTCGATTGAACCTCACGAAGTATTCAAACTATTGGATATGAGTGATTATTACTTTATTGTTCTTTAATTGTCTTTTATTTCTATTACTGGGAACTATCCAGATTGTTATCACTTTTACTTCGGACTCTTGTTGTCATAGTTTTAATAATTAGAATACAAGGTATAAAAGCTGTAGCATCTAGTAGTTAGTTCTTCAGTTTGTGTCAGCGACTCACTAGCTCACAAAAGGCCAGGCATCACACAACGACAAGAAGTTAAAAGAGGTGTATAGCGGTGAGGATGGAGACCTCCTAATACTAGTCTAGCTACTGAGGAGAATAGACAAGATCAGAGATAGAGACTACTCTACGAGGTATGCTATCTTATATACATATCCTAAGATGAATCCATGAGAACTATCTCGTGTCGTAGTTGTGAGGCTCTACAATAAGAGCAGCCCGTATCCACAAGTATAGCTGTCCGTATACAACAATAAAACAATAAGGTAATATAAAGAGCGTGTGGTTACCAAAGGTAAACGGCGACGATCTGTCAATGGTCTGACAGACACGAGAGAGTCGCATTGACGATCTATAGTAATTACAATAATGCGAAAGCGGCAAGGCTGTCACGTGTACATAAACAAATGTAAAAGAAAAGATAAAAGAATAATACAGACGCACGTACAAGCACCTACAGTGCTAATGTACCTAAAAGGGAATGGGCGTCTAAAGTACTAAAAGGGAAATAATAAAAAGAAAAAGAGTCAATTCGTAACAGTTTGAATATCAACTTAGATTGTTGCGGAACTCTGTCTGGAACCATCTATATCTTCCTCATTGTCCAATACATCAATGGTCAATCTCCGGATGTCCTCCTCACACTCTACACTCTCTCCTGAACATTCACGGAACCATATGACAAAGTGAGGGCACTACTGATAGTGGTGCTGAGGTTCTAGTTCACTCTTACATACTTTCTGTACATTGACTAACAACCATCAATTGTTGTTTGTGATCTCGATTGAGACCAAAGTCATCAAATTCATCTATCTTGAACTCCCATTGTTACGAGTATGCCTCCGGATTTCTGTACGGAGCATCCAAAGATCAGAAGTGACTTGTTACATTTCACTTTTCTCCGGTTCGATCTTGAACCATATGATACATTTGATTAACTTGAGTGTGTTTCCTTATTTGTTCTCACGTTATTGTGTTTTAATTCTATTAGTGGGAACAACTTACAGTTGTTGTAGCTTTATTTAGAATTCTTATTGTTTGTCCTTTAACAATTAGATTAGTTAGTGTAACGGCCCAGAGTAACCCCTATACATTATCTTATCTGTTGAATTAGATAGCTGATTACTTATGTCAAGTATTCTCACAATGAACTATACAGTTCATCATATATATACACTTTGTAAAATAGACAGTAGATAGACCTTTTTCACCTGTAAACGTACATATCGAGTTAATTATAGACTCGTCGTGTTCATACTGCGTGAACTAAGTCATCTAAGCTAACAGCTATCTGAAGCCTAAAAGCTCCAAATACATAACCATCCCACGGACGGTTACAGTTAGTATATAAGCTGTAGCATCTTGTAGGTAGTTCTCCAGTTTAAATATCAACTTAGATTGTTGCTGAACTCTGTCTGGAACTATCAATCTCTTCCTCATCATCCAATACGTCAACGGTCAATCTCCGGACGTTCTCCTCACACTTTACTCCATCTTCTGAACATTCACGGAACCCCACAACGTGGTGAGGACACTATCAATAATAGTGTTAAGGTTCTTGTTCATTTTATATTCACTTCCGTTATCTCAATTGACCAATTGATCCTTGACCAATCACCGGACACTAATTGATTGAATCCTTTTATTATTCACTTTCCTAAGACCCTACAGAACCTCACCAGCACAGTCTTAACAGAGTTGTTAACTATAAACATTGTAAAATGGAAGATGGATCATGTCTGTGTTACATCCGTGCAAAGCCAAGGCCTTTCTGAGGCTCCGCGATCCCTCCACTGGTTTTGACTTAGTTTCTTTTTCACTACTACTCCATTGCAGAGTTGTACTCCGCGATCCACTTACTTCACATTTCTATTCTTCATTGTTAAGTGATGTTAATTAATCCTTTTGGACATTCCTTTGTTTTCCAACATGTTGTCCACATGTATAATCTACCTATTCAGAGATGGCAAAGCAGCGCATACCTTAGCTAGCTGTAAAGTATAAAGCTATGATATCCAGTAGGTAGTTCCCCAGTTTAAATATCAACTTTGATAGCACCCTTTGATAGTGGTAGTCATCTCAATAGATAACAACTCCTTCTGCTTCAACTTTGACTACCTCAGTACAATCGCAGAGTTCCCGCAATCAGAATTACCCTTGATCCCCTCGCTTTCGGACAGCGACGTGTCGAGGATGATATTAATAATATCGCCAACGTCTGACTACCTCCAAAGGATCAATCTTCCTCCACTAGCTTGTTCTACCTAGCGTTGGACTTTACTCCACGGAGTTTAACTCCATTTGACTTCACCCAATCCTCCTTTGTGCACAATCATAACAGTCTGTCGGATCTGTTACATCCATGCAAAGCCAAGGCCTTTCCGAGGCTCCACAATCCCTAGTCTGATTTACTTTGAGTTTCCATTACATCCCTACTCTGTCACGGAGTTGTACTCTGCAATCCACTTACTTCATCATCTCTTTCCCTCATTGTTAAGCAATGTTATTTAACCCTTTTGGACATTCCTTTGTCTTTCAACATGTTGTCCACATGTTTAATCTACCTATCTGGAGATAGTGAAGCAGCACGTACCTTAGTAGTAGCATTGTATAAAGCTAGAGTACCCAATAGGTAGTTCTCTAGTTTAAATATTGACTTTGATAGTGCCCTTTGATAGTGGTAGTCATCTCAATAGATATTCTCACTCAGTTTCTCATTTGACTACCTCAGTACAATCATGGAGTTCTACATGATTGGAATTACCCATTTTGTTCCAGCTCCCCTTGCTTTCAGACAGTGACATGTCAGGGATGTGTTATATCCATGCCAAACCCCACCAGGCCTTCCGGCTTGATTCCCTAGCCTATCAATCACTCTTCGACATTCCGATGTTCCGGTCGATCAATTGATCACTGATCGACGCTCCGATGCTCCGATTGATCAATTGATCAATCGGTCATTCGAACAACCGGTCGATCAATCGATCCATCGATTCATTCACGAGTTTGTTTCCAAGTCCAATCCCAATCTCGATCAACTTCGAATGGTGCCCCTTGGCCCGATGGCTTCGGAACAACCTCGGATACATCACCTGACACTCCGTCATCATTATCGATGCATTCCCACGCCTGTCGGCTCTCAGGAAAGCCATTATTGTATTATTTCTAATCTTTCTCACTTATTGTCTTTTATTTAACAATTAGGATTACTTGTATATAAGGTTAGATACCTTGTACACTATTCCTCAGTTTCAATATCAACTTGGGTTGTCTTGGGTTCCATCCCAATCACTCCTCATTCTTTTATTGTCCCTTTACTGTTCATCATCGTCCGAATCCATTCCAGAACCACTCGGCGTAGTGAGGATCCATCCTAATAGACGGATCAAGGTTCACTTCACTCCTACGTGCTTTCCGAACCATTCGGTCCCTTCAATTCCCAATCGTTTCCACGATCCCTCGGCCTATACATCGGCCACTTCAGACACTATATCGAAGCTTTGGACACTCATCGGCAACTTCAGCCATCTCAGTCCCTCCTCGGAAGCACGGCCCTAACAGGATGATATTAATAATATTGCCAACATCTGACTACCTCCAAAGGATTGACTTCCCTTTGCTAGTTCATTTTATCTAGCATTGGACTTTACTCCATGGAGTTTAACTCCACATCTACTTCACTTCCAATCCTCTTTGTGCACAATCATAACAAAGGTGCATGCCTGCTCTGTATGTCATTGACAATGTCAACAGTGCAGCTGGTCTGGTGAGAACACTTTGTGGAGGTTGCAAAGTAAGCAGTTGAAGGTAGAGGTACTGGAGCAAGTCCCAGTGTATCTCGGAGACTCGAGGAGGATTGCAGAGAAGAAGTTTGGTGGGGTGGAATTTGGGGAGAAGTTGGATGAATTGGCGCAGAGGATTGGGGTGTTGGAGTGGTACACGAGCCACTCCACCATGGTCTTAGAGCGGATCAGGGGAATCCTGGAGTGACAGGAAAAAAGAGAATTGAAGAAAATCATGAAGGAGGAGAAAGAGGAAGAAGATGAGGTAGATGAAGATGGGGAGGGAGAAGAAGAAGGAGAGAGTGAGGAAGAGAAGAGAAAGAAGGTTTGCGAAGGGAAAAAGTGAGCGGAATGAACTCTGCGGCAGACCTCTACATACTTGTATTTTGAATTACCTATCTATCATATCTTTGTACTCTATTTGTTTCTTGTTTGACTTTGTTTTTGTTGAATATGATTTAGTTTTTGGGGTTTTTGTTGAGTGTGTAATAAGTAAAGGAGATCGTGAACATGTTCACAAAGGAAGGGGATGTGAGTGGAGTGGAATCTGCTTTGCAGGGAAGGAACCCGCGGAGTCAGAGTAGGAAGATGATTAGGAGTTAGTAAGTAAATGAGATGTGGGACAAACTGATCAGGAAATTATGTTCATAGAAACACACAAATCAATGGTCTCAATCAATGGTCTTGTCGAATCGCAACGGTAATGACCTATGCAGTCCAGTTAGAGAAAAAAATCTTTCGTTCTGTGTGCATAATCTCACTCTTGTATCGAAAAGATTGACAAACGGGTATACTTAAACTCACAGCAAAGGTTATTAGGCTTCGATCCATGTCATCTGTTTCGAAGATCGCTACCGGCGCTAGCTCAGTCATCCGCCTATACCTCTGTTGGGCATAGTCTAACTCAGTCGTTGTTGCTAAACCTGTCTGTCCAATTCTAGTTTTTGTCTAACTGTGTGTAGCCTGGTTTGAATTCGACGTACAAGTTCAACTGAACTGAACGGTTTGAGCAAGTAGTCGATTGGTCTTTGGAGGAATCTATCCGGTTTATGGTCAATCTTCCCTTCAGAGCTTGAAGAGGCGGTCAGAAGAATGATCGGTAGGTTCTGGATGTCAGGATTTGGGTCTTTGGCCAATTCTTGCAGTAAGTCTAATCCATTGAGACCAGGCACTGACAGAAAAAACCGGACAACATCAGGCAAGTAAGGAAAAGACTGAAGGAGATTACGACAAACTCATCACATCCGTTATAAGTAGATCAGGGCACATTCGATTTCGAATTTAATCAAGAGCAACTCGACGATCGGGGTACCGCAATCACAACTTGGACGATTGTACTGAGAATTGTTTTTATGTAAGACCGCACGTCCTGAATGAAATTGTGGAGTCAGGAATTTCTGAGACCCAAAGGCGTTGATCATTACCGCATTGTCTTCTGCGAGCAAGATACATAGGGGTTGAGGGGACCCTGAACTTTCAGTACCCGGTTCCGATGATACAGACAATGTTGACGCCGTTTCTGAATCGTCACTTAGCCACCCGTTCGCCTCCTTTACAATCCCTTCTGCATAAGATCCATATCCAAGCTCTTTACTAGGGTCACGCCCGAGCTCTAATTCGTCATGATCATGGTGTAGATTGACATTACTGTATCCGGCCTTGTTGATCGAAGCATGATCCACGTTACGAGCGATGTCTTGTGCGGGAAGATGAGAGTATCCTCTAGGAAGACGGACAATGAATGACGATCCTTTCCCGAGGGTACTTTCGACTTTGATATGACCGCCGTGAAGTTTGACGAGTTCAGAGGTGAGAGCAAGACCGATACCTGTACCTTCGTGACTCCGCCCTTGAGCGTATGCAATTCGATGAAATCTTTGAAGGACCAACTCCTTTTGATCTTCAGGAATTCCACAGCCAGAGTCTTCCACCCTGAGTTTGACCTCTGTCGAATGGAAGCGCAAAAGGAGCGTGATAGAACTGTTTTCGTGAAGTAAGTGATTTGTAAATAATCAAACAAGCACACACCCTTCATTGGTATATTTAATGGCATTTGATAGCAAGTTGAAGACGATCTTCTCCCACATCGATAGGTTAACGAAAACTTCGCGTGCATCATCCAACTCTCCACAGTCGACAGTATAATCTGTAAAAATACACGATTTGAGCAACTAACGAACTCAACATGAGTAAAGCACTTACTGATTCCCGCCTTCTCAATCGCAGATCGAAAGAGGGAAGCCAAATCTCTCGTCACAGGACCCAATCTTACAGGCTTATAGGCCGCTTATAATCTCTTGGCCTCCGCACTCGAAAAGAGCATCAATGAATTAACTAGGCGAAGTAACCTTCCACTAGCGCGGTAGATCAACTTGAATCGAGAGCGCGAGGTCAAGTCAAGCTTTCCTTCCTCTTTGAGAGCGTCCTCGCATGGGCCTTTAAAGAGAGTCAAGGGTGTTCGAAGTTCCTATAAGATCACTATGCATTAGTATGATAGTAGGGGAAAATACATCAGTGACAACTCTGACATGAGAAACATTTTGAAAAAACATTGTTTTGGCCCTATCTAAAGCTTGGAGTTCCTCTGTTCGTTGCATTTCTCTCTCAAACGCTTGCGCAGCAACATAGCTCAAGTTAAGATTAAGCAGAAGGGTTTGATGAAAATTAGTGTGATGCTCATCATAAGGTCTCCTGCATCGTGGAAATCATGCGTTAACCAACCAGACGTCGAGTAGAAGAGTGATTCATCGCACCTTGTATTCAGCCCGAATAACACTAGTCCCACTAACATATCGTCTGCGCCATGTATTGGTATCAGTATTGCATCACCAGGTGTATCGCCCCAGCTGCGGGCCTGAAAACCTTCCGGATGTAGGTTCTTCGCTCGAAGTGGAGTCCGGCCAAAGCAAGCTTTGCTGAAGGGCCAAGATCGGTGCGATTCCAGGGCAATTGAGGAAGTTAATTCGACTCTGGATGGAGCAGCGGGATGTCCAGGCTGAACACCACATGATTTGACTAGATATCGAGCTCTATGTGACGTACAGCGGCAGTAGAGGAACTAGAATATGAATATTCGCTGCGCAAATCACACGAGGAATTGGATATGGTTTCAGCCGCGTAAGCATTGGAAGAGGCGGTAGTGGTGGCGGAATAGCAAAGGAAGAAAGGAAAATCATGTTCGTTTTGTGTGAGAGAATCAAAGACGGCTTGCCAGAATTCTGCTGTTGTTCGCGTTAGGGCAGTATGTTCGGCCAAAGTATGAACTGTGAGCATTCTCCGTTCAGACAAGACTTTGTCAGTTGTTTCGATGCAGTTGTTGCGGCGGATAAGAACTTCAAGCTCAGAAGGTGCACTTATTCAAGATTCCTCCCACTTCTCCGTTTTCGGCTTGAATAGGATGATAAGACAATGTAAAATAAGTTTCAAGCTTGGGTGGTAAATCATCGTCGCGAATGGAAGCTGAAGTTAATTCTCCGGATGGCTGGGAATCAAAGAACAAAAGATCGTCCACGCGGCCAACATGCTAAATGAAAATTTAGTCGAAAAATATTTTGTCGATGGATATTGAATGGTGCACCTTTCCTTGGTAGCCGCTCTCGCAATGGACCGAGAAGGTGTCCCAAATTTCGTGAAAAGCTATTCGCCCTGGTACTCCCTAGGATATATGGAGCCTATCATCAGAATATGAAGATAGCTACGCCCTGAAACAACGCTCACCATCAGGTGCGGATGTTTTGACCCAGAAACGATTCTTGCCCAAGCATTATTGTAGATTAGCGTTCGCGCAGGACCTAAGATCTTCATGTCAGTAGAAATAACGTCAAAGGGAGGATATTACAAACCCCAAAATAGGCAAGATTGAGAAGGGTTTGCAAGCATCAAAGATACAACAGTCTTCAACGATTGTGGCCATTGCTCTATGGAACCTAATGGTGTAGATGACCTATCGAATTCAAGAACGAGCTTGCCAACTCTGGATATGTGGCGCGTAAGACAGTAGCGATGAGGAGCGCGCCATCACCGTGATTAGTACTGGGAAGTATCAAGTCACAGTAAGTGCACTCCTCTCTGCTCTCGTGAAAGTCGTCCTGGTGGAGAATTCTAATGTTCGTTTTGACCCCTGACTTTCCTGCTGGCACCCCTCTTTCTTAGTCAGCTTTACCTCACTGTGGTGAAGTGACATTTTTCATGTTTCTGAAATCTCTCGCCAGTCAGCGCTTGGGTTCTTGTAGTCACATCGTCAAAACTGCCAGATGCCGTTCCTCTCGGTCTGCTCGTCCTTCTCAAAGGGCAAAGCAGCATTCTCAACGCGGAGGTCAGAACCTCTCAGACCGATATATCCGATTGGCAAAGTCTCTTCGAGGCAAAGAAACTCTGGAGGCGGAATATGAAAACATCCATCGGTCTGTACTTACTGGGTCGAACACTGGGAGACTGCCACCTGCCGGCACAGGAGTAGTCGCATATAGAGGAATTGTCATACCGGAAAAGCCAAAAAAACCTCTATCTGACGGTGTGTACTGTCTCCTCGCAATGTCTGGCCTTTCTCATCTAAACTCATGTTCAATGAAGAATGCTGCATGTCAGGATGTGCTGTATGTGTGTATGATCTGTACGAAGACTCGCTTACTGCGTACCGGGAAGCTGTCGCGAAAGTCACGGGCGCACTTAAGAGCATGGAAGTGCCAGAGGCAGATTGGCCTCGGAACTTGCGTACCAGTGAACGCAACAAAGATGTCACCCTGACTGTATTTGAACAAATGGAACTAGAGATTCAGCGGCGGAAGCAAGACAAGTTGGATACCAATTCTGCCTCGTTGGTGAGGTTAGGACCAGACCTCAAAACGGCGGCACTTTAGTCGGTACTTGACTTGCACTATTATGCATACTATGTCTGATCTTCATAACAGGGCAAGACCTAGATTCTCTTCACAACTAAACTGGAACGAAATCTTTGACGGTCTTTCGATGGCCATATCGTTGGTACAGATAAATAGCTAGATAGATTTTGGGACGCGATGGGATATATATTCTATACAATTCAAGGAATCAATCTTCGTTCGCATAATGTTTGGAAACTTGTAACCTTAAGAGAAAGGTCAGGAGTCAAACACTCGTACTTGAAACTAGCTGACCTTCTCAGACTCAATAATAGCTCAGGTGTTGCGCGTTTGCTTGAAACAAGATACCGTCTCAGTGGTTTGGTGAAATATTGGTGGTGCATAGGATTTGAGTAGATAGCGAGTGTTTTGACCAACCCATTTGATGAATAGTCGTGACTTTCGAGTTGTAGATGATGCGAGGGTACATTACTCCGTACTCGAGAGCTATCTCTGTAGCGCCCAAGGCGGCCCGGAAATAATTACGGCTTTTTATTGTTCTCACGGTGTATCATCATAGCAGAATCAAAAGCGATCTGTCGACGCTCATCCTCAAGACTAAGACCAAGAAAAAATGGTCAGTTCATCCCCAAAAATTGCGATTAACACTTCTCGGACTGTCTTTGGTGCTATTCGACACGTCTATGGGTTGTGTGGGAGAGAAAAGATAAAATGAGGGCTGGATTGGAACTGTGCCCTTGGATGAGGTTTGGATTTTGATGTAGCTGGACGGCACAAGTTGGTTTTTGAGCACATCATACAGTTGGTCGGGCACCTGGGAGACATTCTTTCTATATCATTCCAGGGAAATCACTTGCTGATCGTCTTTTTGTTGTTTTCTAGACTAAAGGTTCGTTTGTTGCGATTTGTGTATCGCTGAAGTTGCTATCTCATATGTTCTGTCCCTCTCATCTGAACTCGTACAGGAACTTCGTCGTTCGGGTGTGTATCATCCACTTGTCGTAAGCTTTGTATGCTCATAAGATCTTTTCTCTCATATTACAGTAAGCGACACACAAAGTCGCACACGCTTTGCAGGCGATGCGGTAACAGGGCTTTTCACAGGCAACATAAGAGTTAGTCACCTTCCTCCACACGATCATTCCGTCCACTCTTACCTGTTTGCTTCTTCGCAGCCTGTGCCTCTTGCGGCTATCCTTCAGCAAAGATCAGGTCTTATGAGTGGGGGCAGAAGGCTAAGCGTAGAAAGACTACGGGCACAGGCCGTATGCGGTACCTCAAAGACGTTTCGCGCCGCTTCAAGAACGGATTCCGGTGAGTGTTGCCTTCGATTTCGCGACCCTGTTGTCTTATATGCCTTCATGGACCTAGGGAAAACACGGTTGCCAAAAAACGCTCCAAACCTACCGCTGAAGTATAATCGGCTCACATCCCTTGATACGTTCCTTTATTCGCAATCACCATGTATTCGTTTACAATGCTATGCGCCAACTATCCATGTTTCAAATGCTACGGAATGTGTCGCCGATTGTTTCGTCAATAGTTAACGTCTGAACTGTGACAAGAACCCGTTATGGTGTTTCGCTCCTCACTACGTGACTGTTCAATGTCGATTGTTCATCCTGAAAACTTCCGATATTTGCTTGAATGTGGTCAATCAGCCGATTACCTTCCTCTCGATTACATTAAGCCTCAGTTTGCCATTCCTTGAAATATCAATATGTGTACCATCCACCGCATCAACTTGGTCGAATGCTCACTGTTTATGATTTGCCAAAATGACATTACATTGGATTTACCAGCAAGCATCGCGGAATAATCGTGATTGTCTTACAGTCATTTGCAGAACATAAGGCGCGGCGGGAATTTTTCGATGGCAATCAATCTTCCGGGCCAATCTTCCAGCCCCAATCTTCCAGCACGCTTCCAGCCTCTACTTCTTGCTATCTCCCAGACATAATTTGCACATTCCTTGTATCTACATGCCCATGTAATTTTTATAGCTTTCCTCACTATCCAAAATAAATTTCCAAATTAATTCACATGGGAAAGAGTGAGATCAAGCATATTATGTAATTGGAAACAAGACAGCGATGCCCACCTCTCCCTCATCTTTTCATCTTTTTGTGTAATTCCTAGGAAAAGAAAGCTCGAGCCACTGTGGCGGCACTACTCGCTGGATCTCAAGCGCAGAGTAACTCATCAATATTATACCCTTGGCAAGACCACTGCTGAGATTTGTTATAGGTATGCTTCCGAGACTTTGGTTGTCAATTGATGCTTTGATCAATTGAAGTTTGACTTAGTATCTTTTATCTTCCTTCGGTTCTTGATTGAACCTCACAAAGTATTCGAACTATTGGATACAAGTGATTACTACTTTATTGTTCTTTAATTGTCTTTTATTTCTATTACTGGGAACTATCCGGATTGTTATCGCTTTTACTTTGAACTCTTATTGTCTTAGATTTAACAATTAGGATACAAGGTATAAAAGCTGTAGTATCTAGTAGTTAGTTCTTCAGTTTAAATATCAACTTAGATCGTTGCTAAACTCCATCCGGATTCTTATCCTCCTTCATCATCATTCGCATTATAACCAAACAATCTCCGGACATCTTCTTACTCTTTCATCATTGTCTTGAACATTCATGGAACCATACGACAAAGCAAGGGCACTACTGATAGTGGTGCTAAGGTTCTAGTTCACCACCTTATAACCTTCCGTGCTACGACTAACGATCCTTGATCGCTGTTCAAGATCTCGATCGAGAACGAACCAGTCGAATACAATTATCTACAACTCCTATTCCCTAAGACCCTACGGAACTTCACTGGCATGGTCTTTACGAGATTGCAGTTGACATGCCACTGAGGGTGGTTCAGCGCATACTGTACCTCTGGAAGGAAATTGGAGAAGTTTGCAGGGGAAGAAAAGGAAGAGGCCAAGCACAGATACTAAACTGCAGTCAATGTCAGGTGAGTATTTGAGTGCAAGTGCAATATGATGTACAGATCAGACTTTTTTAGATGTTAGTCGCCCTTCTTGAACACTCTCCAGACATCTTCCTGGATGAATTACAGCTGGAGCTTTCTACACAGTATGGAATAGATGTCTCTTTGGCAACAATGACTCGGATTCTTACCTGGCTTGGGTACTCATGCAAGAAGGTAAAATTAAGTCCCATCTGCTTTGGACTTGGACTCAACATTTTTTTAGCTGTCAAAACATGCTGCCAAATGTCTACAACACAAGGTTAATACATTCATAATGCAAATCAAGGATGAGCCATTTGAATGTCTTGTCTGTGCTAATGAAGCTGCCATGAATATTCACACTACATATCGAGAAAATGGGTGGAGCATGAAAGGATTGAAAGCATATAAGGCAGCACCCTCTGTATGTGGCAAGCAGTAAGTAAGTATAATTGTGATTTTTACCCTTTTTTCATGCTCCTGTTAGATACTTGATGCTTCCAGCACTAATGACAGATGGCATCATCTACAGTCACATCAAGCTTGGAGGTTATAGTGGGGATGAGTTCCTCACTTGGTTGAGTGGTCTTCTGGAAGTCATGAATCCTTATCCATCTCCTTGTAGTGTTCTCATTTTGGATAACTGTCAGATACATCATGTTAAAAGTGTTGAGGAAATGTGTGAAGCCAAGTGCATAGTCTATTTTACTCTTTTGTGTGGCAACTCATTCCCTACCTGCATTACTTCAGAGGAGTCAAGCTCATGTATCTACCACCATAGTCACCGAACCTCAATCCAATTGAAGAGTGTTTCTCATTTATCAAGTACCAGATCCAGCAACATGGACAACAGTTTTGTTCTGTTTGTGAGATTGGTAGTCCCTCTGTGTTACGAATCGACTCTTTTTCTTTTTATCTTCCCTTTTAGTACCTTAGACGCCCATTCCCTTTTAGGTACATTAGCGCTGTAGGCGCTTGTACGCGCGTCTGTATTATTCTTTTATCTTTTCTTTTACATTTGTTTATGTACACGTGACAGCCTTGCCGCTCTCGCGTTATTGTAATTACTGTAGATCGTCAACGCGACTTTCTCGTGTCTGTCAGACCATTGACAGATCGTCGCCGTTTACCTTCGGTAACCGCATGCTCTTTATATTGCCTTATTGTTTTGTCGTTGTATACGGACAGTTATACTTATGGATACGGGCTACTCTTATTGTAGAGCCTCACGGCTACAATGCGAGATAATTCTCATGGATTCATCTTAGGATACACTTCAGGCAACCATCCAACCAGGCCTTCTTAGGATAAAAAACTGTGTACAAGAAATAGGCCTAAGAGGGGGGGGGGGGTCTTGGGCAGAATGCCCTAGGCCTTTTAGGCATGGTAGCTGCCTGACTTGCTCAGTGAGATGGGCAGCTGCCTACCATACTTATATTTGCAGTGCTGCTATTCTGGCCATTTTCAGTGCCCATAAGTGCCATTCAGCTGTACCAAACTCACTGCATTACTGGTCTTCAGATATTCAACCATTTGCACTATTATTGCTGCACTTTTAGCTATGCTAGCTACACTGGCATTGCTTAAGTGTCATTTACCTGTACTAAATATTTACTGCATCACTAGCCCTCATATATCCAACCAACCAGCTACACATGATGCTGCACTGCTGGCTATACTGGCAGCAAATCAATGATTATGCAGACTTACTAGAGGAAAGTGTTTATCCAACCAGCTGCACTATTGGCTACACTGGCATCAAATAAATGATTATGCAGATCCACTGAAGGAAAGTATGGCAGCAATGTTGATAAATATCACCATGCCAAATAGATTATAGAAACATTAAACTGCCAGTTCACCACAATACTGTATAACTCTCAATGAATGAACTGCCCAAGCACCACCACTTAGTAACTCATGCCCAGTGATATGCTGACTGAGGGCTGAATGCAAAATGAAGATGCTAGAAACCTAACACCAACACACACACACACCAACACTCAAACACAAGTTCTTTAA
>MU790984.1:0-14668 GCA_027886635.1 Lentinula boryana | reverse complement strand
ATATAATTTCCTTCGCCGCTACAACCCGTTGGTTGACTGGTTGACTGGAAACATCGCATTCCGC
This sequence comes from Lentinula boryana, assembly GCA_027886635.1. Classification (NCBI taxonomy): domain Eukaryota; kingdom Fungi; phylum Basidiomycota; class Agaricomycetes; order Agaricales; family Omphalotaceae; genus Lentinula; species Lentinula boryana. The sequence continues at coordinate 14,604 of MU790984.1, read as the reverse complement.
GAACTCGCTGATACTCAAGATCACCTACAGATGTCACATCCTATCGCAATGGCTTTGCCATCCCAGGATGAAATTTCGGTGGATACTCCACGCTCACAACAACCTTCGCCGACACGCTCGCCAAAGTCTCGCACCTCTCGCCGAGGCAACCTAAAAGAGAAGTTTCCCTTTGAACCAATCTACACTTACCCTTCTGTTTCACAAAGGTCCTCACGCCTCGACAAAGACGAAATCGACATACGACTACTTGGAGCTGCAGCATTCCGTCGTGTTTGCAAGGAGGAAGGATTCGAACCAATCCTTTTTCACGCAGTTCATTCGGAGCTCGCTGGATGCCTCGCCAAGTCAGACAAACCAGTCCCGAAACCAACAGCACCCGAAATACCCACCGAGTATGCCAAATTCATTGATGTTTTTGACAAAGCCAAGGCCGACACATTAGCGGAACATCGACCATACGACCTAAAGATTGAACTAGAAGATGGCAAAGAACCACCACTTGCTCGCATCTATCCACTTTCTCCTAAGGAACAAGAAGCCCTTCGTGCATTCTTGGACGAACACATCGCTACGGGATTTATTTCACCTTCGACTTCGCCGCACGGCGCCCCTGTCCTCTTCGTTCCGAAGAAGGGCGGAGCACTTCGCCTTTGCGTCGACTTTCGTGGTCTCAATAGAATTACTAAAAAGGATCGGTATCCTCTCCCTTTACTTTCTGATCTTCTTGATGCTCCTGGAAAAGCTAAAATTTATACAAAGATCGACTTACAGCATGCATTCCACCTTGTCCGCATCCACGAAGGCGACGAGTGGAAAACAACTTTCCGCACTCGATATGGATCATTCGAATGGAACGTTATGCCTTTCGGACTTAGCAACACACCTAACGCTTCATCAACACTGTTTTTGCAGACATGCTCGACATCAACCTAATTGTCTATATGGACGACTTACTCATCTATTCGGACAGCATTGAAGAACATCTCGAACACGTTCGCGAAGTCCTGCGAAGATTGCGCGCTAACAACCTTTTCGCCAACTCTGCAAAATGCAAATGGCACAAAACAACCGTCGAATATTTAGGCTACATTCTATCACCGGAAGGTCTTCGCATGGCTGACGATAAAATCAAGGTTATCATCAATTGGCCTACTCCTCATAAAGTCAAAGATATCCAATCATTCCTTGGTTTTGCTAATTTCTACCGCCGATTCATCGATAAATATAGTGGCATTGTCCTACCCCTTACACGACTCACGCGAAAGGATTCGCCGTGGGTCTGGACTTCGCAATGCCAGGACGCATTTGATTCGCTTAAATTTGCCTTTATGCACGCTCCTATCCTTGCTCATTGGGAGCCAAACAAATAACTTACAGTCGAAACCGACGCTTCAGACTACGTCATTGCTGCCATCCTTTCAATTACTCTCGAGGACGGAATACATCCAGTTGCCTTCTATTCGCGAACCTTGCAGGCTGCCGAACTCAACTACGACACTCACAACAAAGAACTTTTGGCGATCTTCGAAGCCTTCAAGTCTTGGCGACATTACCTCGAGGGATCAGGTGACCCCATCGACGTTGTGACGGATCACAAAAACCTCGAATACTTCGCGACAACGAAGATCCTGACGCGCCGCCAAGTTCGATGGTCCGAATTCTTACACCAATTCAACATGGTAGTTCGCTTTCGCCCCGGTAAACTCGGTGAAAAGCCCGACGCTTTGACTAGACGATGGGACGTCTACCCTAAAGAGGGGGATAGCACCTACGCCAAGGTCAACCCACATAATTTTCGACCTATTTTCACTACCGAGCAACTAACCACGTCACTTCGCGCAACATTTTTGCAAGCTCCAGCACTTCGAGCATCGTTTATTATGGACGTCGATGCACTTCACAAATCCATTTGTAATGCTTATCAACATGACGCTGACACAACACTTGGGTTACAGTATGCAGGAGAAGCAGAACGACCGCGCTGGACCTTGGACTCGGACGGTTTACTTCGCCTTGATCAGCGAATCTACGTTCCGAATCACGACAACCTTTGACTACAAGTACTTCGCAACCACCACGATCATCCTTTGGCTGGACATTTCGGTATGAATCGCACTCTAGAATCCATTTGCCAAATATATACCTGGCCGAAGATTCGCGACTTTGTTTGGGATTACATCTCATCTTGTACTGACTGCAGATGCAACAAGCCTCGACGACATCGCCCTTACGGACTGCTCAAGCCACTCCCAGTGCCACTTCGCCCTTGGGATTCGATATCTATGGACTTCATAGAGCAGCTTCCGAACTCCGAAGAGTATACCGCTATCTTAGTGATCGTCGACCGAGCTTCAAAGCAATTGATTTTCATTCCTACTTACAACACCATCACATCCGAACAACTCGCTAACCTATTCGTCATCCACGTATTCTCCAAACATGGTGTTCCGAACCACGTAACCTCGGACCGAGGTTCAGAGTTTGTTTCAGCCTTTTTCCAGGCCTTGGGTAAAGCCTTAGACATGGAACTTCATTTCACATCTGGTTATCATCCAGAAGCTGATGGTCAGACAGAACGAGTCAACCAAACTCTAGAACAATACATTCGAATCTACTGTTCTTACCAGCAAGATGATTGGGCCAAGCTATTGCCAATCACCGAGTTCGCATATAACAACGTGCCGAATGCTTCTACCGGTATTTTGCCATTCTTCGCTAACAAGAGCTATCATCCCAACATCACCGTTCATCTGGAATACAAACTCGCTTCAGACACCGCTCGAGACTTTGTAGTCAACCTTGACGAATTTCATGCGACACTTTGCAACGAAATCGCACGAGCACAAACCAAGTACAAAGCACAGGCAGATCGTACACGCATCCCAGCACCGGAGTTCCCTGTTGGGACTCAGGTCTACGTTCTCGCTGAGCACATTCGCTCCACTCGTCCTACTCCGAAGTTCGCTGAAAAGTTTCTTGGTCCTTTCCTTGTTATCGAATGTATAGGCTCGCTTTCATACAAGCTCGACTTACCCCAATACATGAGCAGGATTCATCCTGTCTTCCACGTTTCACAGCTCAAACCTCACACCAAAAACATCATTCCAAACCGGATTCAATCGCCACCACCCCCAATTGAAGTAGATGGCAAAGAGGAATTCGAAATCGCCGAAATCCTCGATTCGAAGATTGACCGTAGATGAAAGGCTTGCCCTCTTCTCTACTACGTCCGATGGAATGGATACGAGGGAACCCCAGATGAGTTCTCCTGGGTTCTCGCCACGGAGATTCGAACTAACGAAGACGCGCCTGAAGTAGATGCACTTCTCACGTTCCACCAACGGTATCCGAATAAGCCAGGACCACTAGATAAGGTTTTGCGAATCTAGTTCGCTCTTTTTCTTACCTTTCTCAATTTCTCTTTCTCTCATTTCTACTCGCGTTTTACTTGCGGGGAACACACAATGATAGTACTTGAGTGTTGTTCCCTTACAAAGTTTTTTTTCTTTTATCCTTTGACGAGTTCGCCGAACCTGCAAACTTTATTCAAAACTCACTAAGTCCTTTTCGCTCTTCGCCTCAGTTCACGGCGAATCAATTCGTTTTGAATTATTCACTTATGTTCACTCAAGTTTGATACAAGATAATTCTTTTATATACATACAACAAAATCTTTACTACAAAACAAAAAACCTTACTCATCTACATCTTCTTCGTCTTTGTCCTCGCTTTCTTCACCCTCGCTCCTCTCTTTCACCTCGTTCTCCCTTGCCTCCAGTACTCTCGCAATCCTCGCGAGTTCGGTTTCGATCCTCTCCTGTCTTTCTTCCATTCGGTCCATGACCCTCAAGGTCATCTCTTGTTGCTCTCCAATTCGCCGAGTCTCAATCAAAATGCGGTCCTCCAGCGATTGCGCTCCCCTTGGATAGCATTCTCGCAAACCCCTTCGTGGCACCTTCGACTCAACTCTCTGGTCTTCATCCTCCTCATCATCTTCCTCGACTTCCTCAACTACTTTCCTACTTCTATTGCCAATCCTCTCACCCTTTGCTAAACGTGCATTCCGTGCTGCCGAAGTTTCGTCATCCGCACATTTGATCCTTCGTTTCATGCAGGAGGTACACCTGTTTCGTGCATTTTGCACGATACATTGTTGACCTACGCGAGGTCCTATCTTGCAGTTGGCACACCGAGGAATTCTCAGTGCACCAACTATTGGTCCATTGGCTGGAGGAGACAAAGGGGGAGGTGGTGGGATCATAACCGAGACACGGGAGGCTCCTTGATCTAATACCGTCACCACCCAGAGAATTCCCACGCTACTGAGGGAACTTCGAAAGGCTTTGGCAGACAAAAGTATTCAGACCTAGAGTACACAATATCACACCTATACCTCTTTCTAAAAAACCCATAGCCTGAAAAAGAAAAAGACACAACGCACACATGTCCACAACAAAAAACAACACTACCGGAAGCCAAAACGCGAAACAGTACAAACTGGGCTTCGCACCATCCAGTCCCGTCAGTAACAGTACATCAAATGAAAGCGAAGCAATGGTAGACGCACTTATCACAAAAGCCGTAAACCTCAGGCTCCTAAAAGCCGGAGAAGAGTGCTGCACGGCCCTCCCGACGCAGCTAGTGCGACTTGCAGCAGAAGCGAGCGACGGAAACACAGCAACACGAAGAGCCAACTGGGACAAGGTAGCCCTCATAGGGAAAATACTGCAGGAAATGTCTTGGAAAGACAGAGAAGAAGAGCTTCGGCGAGAGATGATAACTGGGGTAACGGAAGCACTGAAAAAGGACAACGCAACCACACGAGAAACGGTCAGAGCTCTGGAGGAGGAAACAAGGGAAATGACGAAGAAACTAACAACCACAACGGCAGAGTTGAAGAACACGGTCGAAGAACTTGAGAAGGCGGTCAGACAAACAAAAACAGCGGGAGCCGGACTGGAAGAGGGAGAAATCCAGCGCGGGACACACCCATCCTCATACGCCCAAGCGGCTAGAACCAAAATAGGAAGTCTACCACAACAACATGGACGACGACCGGAAGCAGCAATCGCAGCATCCGCCATCGCCGACCGTAGGTTTTTCATCAAATCTGACTCCGAATCAACATGGGGACTAAACGAAACCGAGCTCGCGGAAAAGGCCAACCTAACAATTGAAAAGTTGTTAGCCAAACAGGGAGAGGACAAAGACACCGTGAAGGTAATAGCGGTAATCAAGCTAAGAGGAAGGGGAGCCTTCTGCGTCCTGAGGAGTCCAGAAGAGCTGCAGAGGATGGAACTGGGAGATACGATGAAGATGTTCGCTAAGGACTGGGGACACAACGCAGTCGCGCAGCCAAGCCACCATGAAGTCATTGCGGAATTCATACCGACTTCAGCAGACATCGACTCACCATGGGCATGGGACACCATCACCGACGACAGCAAACTACCAAAAAACTCCATTGTAGCCGCGAGATGGATACGGAAACCCGAACAACGGAAACCGCAACAAAAGGTAGCGCACGCGATATTTGCCTTTACAGACCGACACATCGCAAACAGGGCAATACGGGAAGGGATGGTCATAAGCCAAAAGCTGGTCAGTGTAAGACGAGAGGAAAAGGACCCACAACGGTGTATGAAGTGCCAACAATACGGACATATCGCCAAGGAATGTAAGGCAGCAACGGACATCTGTGGAAGATGCGACCAAACACACCCTACGCAAACTTGCACCGCGAGTCCAGAAGCCTTTTACTGCGCAGTCTGCAAGACCAAAGGACACACCGCAGCAGATCGCGCCTGCCCCACTCTGCTCCGCCGAATCCGGGAATGACAACAGCGGGACCCAACCAGAGGATTCCAATATTTCGTAACGGAGGACGAAAACACATGGAACAAGAGCGACAACTACAATACGACGCAAGAAATGGAGTGGCGACAAGAGATACAGATGAACCATGAACAGGGATGGAAAACGGTACAACGAGGCCGGGCACGAAGTCGGCCACCAACAGGAGGAAAGCCCAAGGCTCCACCGACAGAACAACCGAGGCGGCAAACAAGCAGAGGGGGATATACAAACCAACCGCGGAGCAGCCAAACCACGGAACGGCCACGTCGACAATCCACACTAGACTGCTACGTATCAAGGTCGCGATCCAGAGCACCAACGCCTTCACAGCAAACAACAAAAGAAGCAACAAAGGAACGAAGACGCAATGAAGGATGGTCGGGTAGATGGGACGAAGAGGAGATCCCGCTAACGGGAGGACAGGGATCTCAAGAGAGATCACAATGATTGAGACACCACAAGAACGAACACAGGACAGGCTAAAGGTGATGCAAATTAATGTTAACAAATCAGACCTATGCATGCATGACATACTCCATAGCACAGCAAAAGACACCGACATCATCGCAATACAAGAGCCATACATAGACCACCTAGGAAGGACAAGAGCCCTCCGACACTTACACGTTGTATACCCCACACGACACCGTGATTGCTGGGAACAGGTCACCACCCGGTCAGTTATAATGGTCAACAACAGGCTACTCACCAACTCCTGGGACACTATTGACATCGACCACCCCGACGTCACCGCCATACAACTGGTTGGAAATTTCGGAACACTCCGAATCTTCAACATATACAATGACTGCAAAAACAACGGAACCACCGATGCGGTCACGCAATGGATAAGGAGCCCAACAGCGCAGAAAGTCCCCAAGCTGCCCCTACACATGTGCTGGCTAGGGGACTTCAACCGACACCACCCATTATGGGACGAACCACGTAACCACCACCTATTCACTACCAGAAATCTCGATGCAGCCCAACACTTAATAAACCTCCTCACGCAGTACTCACTGAAAATGACATTACCGGAAGCCATCCCGACCTTAAAGTCATTCTCCACCGGCAACATGACGAGGGTGGACAACGTGTTCTGCACACCCCAGCTCCTGGAACGAGTAATAAAATGCGACGCAAATCATGGTGCACAACCCACAAAAACAGACCATTTCCCTATCGAAACGGTCTTTAACCTACAGACGACCATCACCGATCATCGAAAGCGACACAACTGGAAAAAGGTTGAATGGGATACCATGAAGGAGCACCTCGAAAAGGAATTAGAGATGTTGGGGGAACCGAAGGAGATCACAACGGAAGATGAATTTTGGAACACATTACGGAAGCTGGACTCCACCATAGAGAAGGTAATCGACGAACACGTTCCGTACACCAAACCCAGCCCACACCAACGGAGATGGTGGAACGAACAGCTCACCAGCATGCGGAAAAAGTGCAACAACGCGGGCAACAAATCCTTTCGCAAACGACTCCAACCGGAACACCCTATACACGAGGAATACCGACACCTACAACACACCTTCACGACCGAAATCAGAAAGGCTAAAGTGGCGAAATGGGTAGAATACCTGGAACAAGCCACAACAAGCAATGTATGGGACATCGGAAAGCTAGTCGAGTCGGCCCCAACAGATGGAGGAAGCACCAGAATCCCGACCCTAATCACAGAAACGACGGACCAACAAAAACACGAGGCACTCACCAATGAGGAAAAGGAGGTTGTCTTCAGAAAGGCCTTCTACCCCCAAACACCAGAACAGACAACGACCACAACACAACTGACATACCCACCGCCGGCGTGGAACTTCCAACCACCGTCGAACAGAGCAATACTGCAGGTCATACAAAAAATGAAGAATGGAAAGGCCACAAAGCCTGGCACCCTCTCGAACGACTTCTTCAAGGCATGCGGAAAGATTGTAACACCGCACCTGGGTCCCATATACCGAGCCACATTCACGTTACAGATATACCCAAAAGAGTGGTCCAATACCGAAACAATAATACTACGGAAGCCTGGAAAACCGGATTACACAAAGCCAGGAGCCTGGCGACCAATCGTCCTGTCTAATGGACACGGCAGACTACTCAATAGCTGCGTGGCAAACGAAGTCATAAGACAGGTCGAAATGAAAGGACTCCTTCCCGAAACACAATTTGGTGCAAGGCCGGGACGAAACACAACGGACTCAATACACCTTTTAGTCGACACAATCAAAAACCTATGGAGAAAAGGTTACGTGGTCTCCGTATTGCTGATGGACGTGAAGGGAGCATTCCCCAGCGTGAACCTAGAGGTATTGTACCAGGAACTAAAACAAATAGGGGTGCCAAAAGAAATAACAGAATGGATGGAAAAACGATACGCCGAACGCACAACAAGACTAAGCTTTGATGACTATATCTCCAACCCATTCCCAGTGACAGATGGAGAGGATCAGGGAGACCCGTTTGCAGCGGTGGGGTACATTCTATATGCGGCAAAACTAATAGAACTTTTCAGGAAAGCAGACAATGAGCAAGCCTTAGGATACATGGACGATGTAGCGGGAGTGACGTGGGCCAAAACCCTTGACGATACACACCAAAAGCTGAGCAAGCTAATGGAACGAAACGACGGAGTGGAAAAATGGGCAACGGACCACAACTGCGAATTCGGCTTCGACAAATTCCAGCTTATAGATTTCACCCGACGAAGAGAACAGACCCCGGGAGAAACACGGAAGACAAGGTTGACAACAGGCCCGGGAGTACGAATAGGCCAAAACACCATCACAACAGTGACACACGCGCGCTTCCTGGGAGTACAGATGGACGGAGCGCTACGATGGAAAGAACAACAAGCCATAATGGTAAAACGAGGACAGGAATGGCTAACGCAATTCCGCAGATTAGCCCGCTCGAAAGATGGGATGGCAGCGAGCCATATACGACAGCTATACAAGGCGAAAGCACTACCGCGCATACTTTACGCGGCAGACATAGTGCTGGTCCCCAGCTCCAGGAAAAAGGTAAAAACCGCAGCGATAACACAAAAGCTGACGTCCTTGCAGCGACAGGCAGCACGTTTGATCACCGGGGCAATGAACACCACCGCCACAGACATCCTGGACATCCATGCAGCCCTCCTACCGATGCCCTTAGAAATTGAAAGACACCAACAACGAGCAGCAACAAGGCTCGCAACACTACCCCCAAGTCACCCTCTTGCTGAACATGTGAAAAATGCGGCCAAATACGCCCGACGCTCACGACACTTCTCACCGCTACATGACCTCATGGGGACTTTCGGGCTAAAGCCAACAAAGATAGAGACCAAAAAAGCCGTTAGGTACGAAGCCAACTGGGACCCGAAGCTCACCATCACCATATACGACGAAGAAGAAGAAGCCATACAGGCTCTACAGGCAGACAAAGCAGACACGAAAGTCTTCACGGATGGATCAGGATACCGGAAAGGGATAGGAGCTGCAGCAGTCCTATACAAAGATGGGAAAGAGAAAGCAGTACTAAGATACCGACTGGGGCATGAGGATGAACATGAAGTCTATGAGGCGGAATGCATAGGAATGGTTATGGGGCTACACCTGGCAGCCCAGGAGGACAACGTCACCCAAATCTCGATATGGGCAGACAACACGGCAGCAATCACCGCAACCGATACATCGAAAACAGGAGTCGCGCACTACATACTTGATATGTTCCATGAATTGCTAGACAACCTACGACAACTACACCCTGGGGTACAAGTAACCATCGCATGGATCCCCGGACACAAAGGGGTGGAGGGAAACGAACGAGCGGACAGAGAGGCGAAGACAGCGGCCACCACCAGGTCCAGCATGAAACGGACACTCCCAGCACAACTACGAAACGGGATCCCCCAGAGCTGCACAGCAGCCGTTCGAGTCTTCCGACGAAACCTAGAGGCCAGACACGACGAACAATGGGAACGCTCACCGCGATACCAAAAGTTCAAGGACATCGACCCTTCCTTGGCGACAAAAGCCAGCAGGAAATACTGGAAGCTTTCCAGAGACCTCCCGCGCAAGCTAATAACCGTATTAACGCAGCTCCGAACGGGGCACGCCCCACTACAGACACACTTGCACAGGATCAAAAAAGCTGGAAACCCCACATGCCCCTGCTGCAAACGACACCCGGAGACAGTCTTTCACTACCTCCTCCAATGCAAAGCACATCAGGCACACAGAAACCGCTTAAGAGGGAAAGTCGGACGAAGAAACATGACCTTAGCGGGACTGCTAGCAGAAAAAGACTCACTAAAACACCTCTTCCAATATGTAGACGACACAAAGCGACTACACCATATATTAGGAGACCTGCCCCGATTGGAAGACACGGAATAAAACAAAGAGAAGTCACAATCAACTAAAATATATTTGCATAATCACTCACTACTCTACCACAATAACATACAGTCGTCAAATGCGGACAAAGACAGACCTATACACCCGCACATAATACGAACGAGCATAAGCTCGTTACTCATGAACTCCCCACGGGAGACAAGCGTAGTTGGAAGGGAAAGAAGAGGACAGGGGAGAACGGAGGAGCAGAACACAAGTAGAATACTCGCTAACATATGCAAAGACGCAAAGGCGAATAAATGGGATTAAAAAAAAAAAAAAAAAAAAAAAAAAAAAACCGAGACACGATTTTCGGGATAGGAAGGGGAGAGATTCAAAGCCTCTTCAGTAGGCTCAATCCAATGGTCGGGAGGGAAATCAAAACGCAACGCCAAAGGCATCGAAGGTTCCTCAACGGGCGGTAACTATAAACGGGTTAGCGAAATTTGTTAAGAAAAATATGTCACTACGCACCTTGTTTCGACGTTCTTCGTCGTTCTCCTCATCCCTCTGTTCCTTCCCTTCTTCCTTCCTCACTATTGCCTTATGCGTACGCACTTTCTGACGCAGACACGCCAAGCGTTCCCTTCTTCTATCATCCATCCTCTTCCTCGGCCTCCTCCTCTTGTCATCGCCATCGTCATCGAGACGATGCTTACTCCCGCTGGCCTTAGCGTTGTTGTGCATGATGGTAGGAGATGGATGTAGTGGACGAAGAAGATACGAAATAAACTTCAACGTTGGCAAAATAAGGACATCTAAACATCACGTGATTTGCTTATCTTATCACGGCAGGATCGGCAGATCACGAGTTTCGGAAAATTTAGGATCACGGAAAATTTCGGAATTTCGACTTGAAGATTTTTTTCATGAAGCTCTTGAGGGCAAGAGCTTAAGAGGGGGATACTGTTATATTCATGCAATAATGGTTCCACAATATACGCGGTGGTCATCGATACTACATCGCTAAGTTCTCTCTTCACGACTTCGCCTCTACTCTCTTCGCTACTTAACACTTCGCTCTCTTACACTTCGCTCTCCTCGCTGACTTTGCGTTGCAATACTGATATGTTTGCTTGTTCATTTGATCACTTGTTCAATATGTTCTATCCTTTGTTTCATTTCTCTTATTGTCTTTTACATCCCCTTTTATTCTATTGTCTTTTTCATTCCTATTGTCATTTCTTATCTACAAGTCTGACATACGAGATAGCGAATTAGTATAAATAGGTAGCATCAAGTATGGTAGACTTTAGTTTTGAAATCGACTTAGATTGACTCCGAACGCTCCCTTCTAAAAGTCAACTACTATCCTTTTATTCGCTTCACCAACGAGCTTCGCTCGTTACTTCGTTGGACTGCGCGGTGTATAGAGGTGTTGCTAATAGCTTCGCCGAAGTCCAATCTCGCTCGGAGGTTGTCAGGTCGCTTTGGGATTTGTTTGATCAATATTTCGCCCAAAGGTCTTGCACGATCTTAACAGGTTCTTGAAAAACTATCATCACCCGGCTTCTACAACCAATATGTGCAACTACCACCCAGTGATGAACCCATTCCTGATTTCATTCGTACCAACAAGAAGTTCTTTCCATTCTTTGTAGGAGCTCTGGGAGCTGTTGATGGTACTCACATTACCTGCCTTCCCAGTGCAGCCCAACGAGATCTGGCACGGAACCGGAAAGGCTTTTTCTCACAAAACTGCCTTGCAATTTCATTCTCTCTTTGATTCATCTACTTGATCTCAGGATGGGATGGACGGACGCTGATGCATCAATGTATGTAGATTCACGAGTAACTGATTTACCTGTTCCTGTCGGCCGGTACTATCTTGCAGATGCAGGATTTGGTGCATGCTCCACACTTCTGCTACCCTATGCTGGAATCCGCCACCATTTGAAGGAATGGGAGTGGGAAAATGCCCGGCCAGTGAACAAGGAGGAATTGTTCAACTTGCAGCATGCTGTTGCATGCAATGTTGTTGAATGGATCTTTGGTATTGTCAAAGCACGCTGGGTCATTCTTACCCATCCACCTCAATTCAATATGGATGTTCAAGGTCTTGTCCCCCCAGCTCTTGCAGCACGAGGGGTAGGAAGATAGTGGTTGAAAAGAATTGAAATGAGTTGAAATGGGTTTTAAATGCTAAGTCAACAAATCCCAGTCCAGCAGAGTAAAGTAAGAAAGGAGAGAGGGAGAGATGGTGATGGTAAGAAAAGAAGAAGAGAAAATTTGTCACAGCATGAGGCACTGTTATGTTACGGTTGTGCTTCCGGACTTCCGTGTAGAGCTTCCGACTTCGGACATGGACTTGGTAATATTCATATTCACTTCCGAGATCGATTGTCTCGATCGAGTCGTACGAAGCATTCGGTTGTCGAATGCTAAGTGCTCCGACTTTATTGTCTTTTCATTTATATTAATGACGTCGATTTATATTAGTTATTGTTTTTTTACTTACAGCTCTTATTGTTATGGATTTAACAATTAGGAATACAGGTATATAAGCTGTAGTATCTTGTACATAGTTCCTCAGTTTAAATATCAACTTAGATTGCTGCTGAACTCCGTCCGGAACTCTCTCTTCTAATCGTCTAACATTCGCACTATAATCGATCGTTATCCGGACGTCTTTATACTCTTACTCGTCACTCTGAACATTCACCGAACCGTACGACGAAGCGGGGGCACTATCGAAAGTAGTGTCAAGGTTCTAGTTCATCTTTATCATCTTCCGTTACAATCGAGCTGACCGATCATCCTCGATTACTTCTCTTGAGACTTCGGTTATAAACCATTGTCTCAATTCACCCCGATCACTCTCGGATCACTTCGATTCATCCCATACCTTCTAAGACTCGACGGAACCTCACCGGCACAGTCTTAACATGTTACTTAAAGAAGCTTCTCACACAAAAATCCATGTAGAAGGAAATTATTTCCCACAACTTGTCTGTGAATCAATAAGAAGATTTATAGCGTACAATTGTAATATCTCTAGGGAAGACTGTCTACCAGGAAGGCAGATAGTCCTCCCACAACGTGAGAGAATTGTGTTGACAGCGCGAGAATGACAGTCTGTCAACAGCCTGACAGGCATGAGAGAAATGCGTTGACATTGCGAGAATGCCAGGGCTGTCACATGTATGTAAACGAAAGAAAAGGAAAAGATAAAAGAAAAAGTATAATAGGATAGATAAAATGAAAATGAAAAAGAGTCAATTTGTAACATCACCCTCTCCTTAGGGCACGAGTTCCACGATGTGCTTGGTGTAAAAGAAAATTTTCGGAGGGTAGTGAAGCGGGATTGGGTTCTGTGTTGGCAAGAGGAAGGGGTCGAAACAATTCTGTAGGGAATGAAGAAATAGGGATTTCAATTCGATGCAATATTGCGGGTTTTGGTTTTGTCGGATTCTTTTCATGGAATTCCTTGAGCAATTGGTCAACATTCGTAAGATTTGACCATGGTTCCCATGTCTGCTCATGTGAACCATATCCCTTCCATTGGACTTTATATTTGATTCCTCTTCCTACTTTCTTCGAGTCAAGGATTTCTTCTGCTTCAAATTCTTCTTCTCCTCCTACAACAACAGGAGGCAGGCATGTGTTCCGGGGTTGTGTAGGAAAGCTAGGTTCTTTATACAGAGTGAGAAGAACTTCGTTAAAAACGTTGTGTACATGTTTCCATGTACATGGGATTTCCAGTTTATAAGAACTGGTGCCTATCTTCTGTTGGACCGTGAATGGGCCATACCTCTTATCGCCTAATTTCTTCATTGGGCGATCTACTGACAAGTTGGTTCCTTCTAACCATACTTTGTCGCCAACTTTGTATTCTATACCCTTCTTCCTTTTTTCGTCATACTGCCTCTTCATCTCTACCTTCGCTTTCTCTAAAGCTGACCCTACTTCCTTTCGTATCTTCTTCATTCCATCTACAAAAGCTTGTACTGAGGGGTTGTCCGAAGTCATTTGAGTTGCCGTGCCTTTATACGGGTGTCTTCCTGTATCTGCGTAGAAGGGAGAAACTTTCGTCGCTGAGTGGACTTTGTCATTGTAGTTGAACTCCGCTAAGGGTAACCATTCATGCCAATTATTCTGTTGATAATTAATGAATAAACGGAGATATTGTTCGATCTCTTGGTTTGTTCGTTCTGATTGGCCGTTTGTCTGTGGATGGTATGCTGTGGTAAAGTTTGCTTCAATGCCCAGTAGCCGATAGAGTTCCTTCATGAACCTCGAGTGATACTGTGGGCCCCGATCATGAACTATCTTGCGTGGAAGTCCATGGGTGGAGAAGATGAAATCCCGATAAATCTTCGCCATCCCTTCTGAAGTGACCGTAGTATGGGTT
>MU790983.1:0-14670 GCA_027886635.1 Lentinula boryana | reverse complement strand
CGCGATGTTGGCGGCGAAGAAGATTCGTGCGCATCACGTGTCCGTCCGAAGACTTTAGTTTGCTCCTGCTCGTTCCTCACTATATCAAACAGACATCTTTGTTTACGACATCCTTCGATCGTTGAGTGTCGCTGGAAGATTTGGAATACAAAATCCGAGCATACGATTCTATAAAAGGTACAGAGACAGTGCTCCCGAGGATGCAGTGAATAGTGTCCGTCCAACTGTCTAAAATAACGACCAAGCAAGTCACGTAGCAACATCAGGTGTTCACATCTCATGCGACCTATTCCTCCCTAGAAATAGAAGAAAATGTGGGCCAATTCCGTTGGCTGTCTTGAGGAAATCATTTGTTGCTCCTCGAGTCTCGATCACAATTGAAACGGACATTCCTCGGGCTCTCGAACACTACGCTCTCGAATAAAAACCAGAAGGTTTCTGGAGACTTGGAAAAACTTGATGCATTCGTACGTGCTACTTCTATTCTCGTATGTCTTTGTTGCACTTGCCGCAAACGGTCGATGGGTTAATACCTGGACGTCTATGCCACAGCTAACGGAGTCAGCTAACCTTCCGAATCCGCCTTTCGTGAGTTTTCTTCAGGAAAGAAGCATCATCTTTCTCACTGCCCGTTGCTCTCAGAATGGATCTACTGCGGTTTTTGTGAACTCGACTCTCCGGCAGACATTGCATATGTCAATCGGTGGCAACCAAACACGAGTGCGGTTTTCCAACGTGTTTGGAGTCAATAATTTGGAGATTACTGCTGCTACCATTGCACTCCCATTAAATGGTGCTCCCGGATCCAGCGCCATTGACGTGAGCACCCTCAGAACTCTCACTTTTAGCGGGAACACGAACTTTTCGATTCCCAACGGTGCTCTAGTCGTCTCCGATCCGGTTGATTTTCCCATTCAACCTCAATCTACGTTGACGGTGACGATGTATCTACAAGATGGACAGGATGGTTTTTCGATCACGTCGCATCCTGGAAGCCGCACAACAACATGGATGTCGTTTGGGGATCTGGTTACTGCATCTAACATCACATCGTCATCAGTAACCAGCGTCGAACATTGGTGAGTGTATAAAATATAATTCTCTGTGTCCGCAAACTGTCTGACTGAAACTGTCAGGTACTTCGTCAGCGCGGTGGAAGTGTGGTCGAATTCTTCATCGACCTCAGCTTTCGCTATTATTGGAGACAGTATCACAGATGGTCGCGGCAGTGATGACAACAAGAATAACCGGTAAGCTTTAACCTAATTTACAATACCAACATCACTCAAGGCTGGCCACATCAGCTGGCCCGACCTCGTTTTAGCTCGTATGCAACAAAATGAGGCCACATCTCAAATTGCTGTGAACAACCAAGCTGCTGGTGGGAATCGTGTTCTCGCTGACGGACTCGGTCCGAACGCTCTCGGGAGAATAGACCGCGACGTTCTAGCTCAATCTGGTGTCAAGTATGCGATGATTTTTGAAGGTGTCAATGACATTGGTGTTGCTGATTCCTCGGAAGAGAGTCAATCTCTCATCGGAGACCAATTAATATCAGCCTACAAGCAGATTGTCACTCGGATTCACACTTTTGGAATTCCTGTCTTTGCAGCAACCATCACGCCATTTGGGGCTCCAAGTTCTACAATCCAACCATATTCAAATCCTGTCAGGGAAGCTACTCGCCAGCGTATTAATGCGTTCATTCGTACACCAGGCTCTTTTGATTATTTCATAGATTTTGACAAAGTGTTGGCGGATCCCAATAACCCTTCTCAACTGAATCCAGCGTTTAATTCGGGAGATTTTCTTCATCCGAATGTCGATGGTTATGAAGCAATAGCTAATAGTTTCCCTCTGGATATATTCGAACAATTTTCTGGCGAAATTAGTATGTTTTAGGTTACTGGCTGCAATTATGTCTTAGTGCCTCGAATGCTATCACTCCAATTTGAACATTGACCTTTGCTTTCTTTGCGCCAATTGAGGAATTTTTGAATGAAACTTTAAAACTACCGTCCGTTTTCGATATAATATTTTTACATATGAGATACATTCAAGTAGACTGAAAAAGCGTATCATATAGCGTACATGGTTCATGGATGACTCGGACTATGTACAAGTAGGATAGGATGCACGTTTAACTCGTTAAATCATAAATATCGGGACAACTAGAAATTAGACATATAGTACGTAGCCAAGGATGGTGAGAGGAGCACTTCGCATTCTCTTAACACCCTTTTCCGGGAGTTGGAGCCTGCAGTAGGAAACGAACTGCGTTTTCTGCTTTCAATGAAACCATGAAGTGCGGCACGGGATACGCCACCCTTCCTCTTCCAATCTCTGATCAGAGAATTGAAATCCGAAGTGGAAGAGCTGCTGCGAGGAGTGGGAGTTGAACAACTAAGGGTGAGGAATCCGGAAACGATGAGTCGAAAGGTCTTCAGGTGGGGACATACATCGTAGCCTCGTTCGACGAAAGAGGTGGGGGCATTGACGTCGCTCACAGACTGATTTATGGAATTAGGTGTCAGTGTCTGCCGAGTCAACAGCTCCAGATGAGAATCTTGTACCGTATGCCCAAACATCACACCTGCACCCTCAATGTCAATTTGACCCAGATCAACAATCTCTAGTACACGTATACTCGGTGGAAGGAGGATGAGGCATGTTGTAAGAGCGCCTGGGGTCATTGATACCTCTAATTTGAGTTCACGCAATTTTGCAACACGTGTGTTGGATTTAGCTTCGAACACAGATGGTTCAGACAGATCCCGGTTTTGGTACTGGCCAAAGGGAGCACTGAGCCAAGATATGAAAGGGACCTCAGTGAGCGAGGGTACCCCGGCGTACGTAACTGAGAGTGTTCTCAAAGCAGGACATGACAGGCGTTCAAAGAAACGATATATGTCCTGATCTGGGTAAGGGATTAGTGCATCGTTTGGCGGAACCTTGAAACGAATGTCCAGGCTAGTAAGGAAAGGAAGAGTGGCAAAGGAGGTGCAAGCCCGATGCGTGTGAAGCGTTATGATGGCTTGGAATGACCGTAGTTGTGGATTTTGAGATAGGATGGGGAGGATGTCCGATGGCCCAAGATCCTGCCAACCGTTTGATGATCCTAGTTTTGGGATTGAGCGGTGACGAGATGAAGAGGAAAATGAAGAGCTTAGTATGAGCTGTGTGAAATTTGATGACCAACTGTGTGCTCGGGTCAGATAGCGAGCAGTACTAGGAGTCAAGCCATCCATGCATAGTTCTTGAAGGGAGGGCATCATGCTCGTTCGGAAATAGGATATGAAATCAGCCAGGATCTCGCCCCTCTTCACATCTCTCTGTGCTACGAGGTGAATGTAGATCGACTTCAAAGCCGGTAATGCGATCGTGCTCATTGTGGAAAGAGAGTGCACCAAGTACCGCAAGGTCTGCAAGGAACAAATCCCCAAATGAGTAAACCGATGGCTGTGTTTCATCAACAAGTGGATGAGCTTGAGCGAATTAGGATGTACTAGTTCCTCCCAGCATCGGTCGCCGGAGACTTCCATCTCGCGATAAACCATCAATTGAAGCGAAAGGGGAAGGTTTGACCCAGAGCGTTTGAACCACAACTCAATCCCATCTAGTTCAAGACGTTCCAAGTCCATAGAGCTCGTGGTGTACTTGGGTGGAGGGACTCGGAGGCGTATGTGAGGTGAGCTCCATAGCCGTGGCGTATTCAGCGCAACTAATCTCCACTCTCGACAGACAGAGGTGAGTGAGAGTGGAGCGTGATTGGCAAGAGATGGTGGTGGGATGTCGTAGATCGTGGGTAGACAATAAAGAAAGATTTCCGTCAGGTTTTCTACGGGTAGGCGGTGGTTCTGTGAAGCGGGAGATTTCAGAGGTCGGTTTGAAGTCGAACGGATAGTCTTTGTCGAGCGGGGGCGGGGAGTACGATTTTCCTCTACCACGGTATCGCTAAGAGTCTGAGGTATGTACAAAGACAAAGTAGGTCGTCGCCGCCTTGACCTTGAAATTAAACCGTCCATACAGCACTGCCGAAGGATTAAAATTTATACTGCCAAGAGCAAAACAGGGTTGTATTCTATATAACTGTCAAATTTCTCACACAACGATATAAGGTCGTAGAACCTGAGTACGAACCTATCTGTCCCAATAGAACGTGTTTCCTTTGTGGGTTGAAAAAGCAAGAATGACTCAGGCTTGTTGTCTGTCATATTTTATATGAAGGGGCAAGCACCGCCATTCAAGCTCTATTTACCCCGATACTACATCAATTGCATACAATTTGGTGGCTATGATTCACACTTCTGATAAACACATTCAGCTGTTACTCGAGCCAGAAAGTCGAAAATTAATGTCCAGTGTTACCCGGGCGTAATTGACTTTACCTTGAGAACACTGCCCGTCGTGACTCGTAGGCTAGGAGGAGCCCTGGGGACGTCCAAACAAGGCATATTCACAGCACTTGAAGCGCAGCCAAGCTTTTCATGGGATAATATCAGATTTTGACCGTAATTCAGAAGACGAGAGCGAATCTCCCCCCCCTCACCGCCGACTCGTCCACTGCAGTGCGTGATGTCGATTATTATTATTATTGGCCGTCTTTGAGCAGCCTCCACGGAACAGAAAACGAGAGTCATCACCCGACAAACAAACAGCTCGAGCGTTCGTTTGGCCCCATTGCAGGAAGGGAACCAGGACTCCAGAACCCGGAACCTCTGAGGGGAACACACAAGCCAGAAGTCATAACCCACGGCAATAGCGGAGGGGGTGATTTGTCTTTTTGTACGAAAGAGTTTGTGGATTGTACCCGCGCAAAAATATTCAAGGCCAACAGATGTTTCCTAGGTTTCCCTATATATCCCCGAACGCAATCACGCGCATAGGATAATTTCCTTGGGAGGAGTCGTTATTTGAACAGCAAGAATGATTGCAATACTTGAGAAACACCTCACTGGCAGATGGGCAAATTTCTAGTTATCGGCAGTAGTAGGGGTGCCACTCAATTAATCACACCGGTTTTGATCCCCTTCGATTTCCAAATCGCACTGTGATTGTGATATATGAATGAGCTTGATTTTGGAGAGTATTCTCCTTCTCAACTCTATTGTTATCAGACTTGGCTATAGAGGGTATCCCAGGCTCTCTTTCCTTCTCCTTCCTGATCCAATCCTTTGCCATTGATGAAGTAGGTGAACAACGGAAAGAATAGAAGAAAAGAACGAATTGTTTCTCATGTACTTAACTGAGGTTAATCCAAAAACGGAGAATCGGAGAATACGGGGCGCCTCGGCGCTATTTTGCAATCATGTGACAATGAAGCCGAACTTTCCTCGACCACTATCATTCACCTTCAATTCTGTTCTTCGTGCCCAACGTTCAGTGGCTATCAACTACGGCCACCACAGTGCACATACAAACTCGATCTTGAACCGCCAATTCCACAACCCTCTCTTTTCGAAATCGAAATCCAATTTCTTTTCAATGTCTACTACTCAGACCAATATTGAAATCCAAAAAGCTACCGCAGAGCGAACGGCGGAAATTCGTGAATGTCTGGAAGATATTCGGGCTCGGGTTGTATCAGCTGCGCAAGCCTTGGCAGTGAACGGTGAAAGCCGAAAGATTATTGTCGCGGTATCGAAATATAAACCGTCTGCTGATATTTTAGTATGTTACGAATACGGTCAGAGGGATTTTGGTGAGAACTACGTGCAGGAGCTTGTAGATAAGGCGAAAGAGGTCAGCTTTAATAGACACTTTGCGCTTCTTGCAATCGATCCTTTACTTCCTTTGCCGTTCTAGTTACCATTTGAAATTCAATGGCATTTTATTGGGACGTTACAATCGAATAAAGCGAAACTACTAGCTTGTGAGCTCCCATTTCACTTTTTTTATCCATTACTTAAGCCTACCTTGATAGCGGTACCAAACTTGCACACCGTACAGACTATTTCCTCAGAGAAAATAGCCAACGCATTAAACAAAGCACTTCCTACTAATCGTACCAGTCAACTCAACGTGCTTTTACAAATTAATACCTCAGGCGAAGATTCCAAATCAGGTTTATCACCACTCACCCCATCCTCGATTAATTCTAGTCAACTGTCGGATGTACAAAAGCTGGCTAAACACATCGTAACATCGTGCCCTAATCTCCGTCTCCAGGGCCTCATGACTATCGGCGCGTTAGACCTATCCCTATCTGCAAACGAAACGGAAAGAAATGCAGACTTTGAACGGTTAAAGGAGACGAGAGATATCCTAGAACGTTGGCTGCAGGACGGAATCGGGTGCTCACACGCAGTATCAGAGGGAGGATATGTGAGTAGAGGCTGGGGTTGGGGTGACGAATGTACTGGGAAATTACTTGTGAGTATGGGTATGTCTAGTGACTTTGAAGCTGCGTTGAAAGCTGGGAGCGATATCGTTCGTGTTGGGACGGGGATTTTTGGTAGTAGGAAAACGAAGCTGTGGTCGTCGTCGTAGCATTGTAATGGACATTACGCAATCGGATTGTGCTCCTCTACACCCTCACCAAACCCATCCTGGCCCACGTGGACATAATACATATGCGTACTTCCTCTCCAGAAATATACTACCTCGGAGTATATATCTCCGAAGCATTCATCTTCCTCGGACTTGCACCCCTGAAACCCCGGGATCACCTCCACCCCCGGGCCCCAGAACTGAAACATTCCCGTATTTGGAGGTCTCACAATCCGATCTTCGATCACGATGTTCAGCGGGTCAAGCGGTTCGGGGTTTATCGGCTTCTTCTCCTTTTCGAGTTTGAACATCTTCATATTCCTGATCCAATACTCGAGTATACTCTTCAGTCGGCGGATGGCTTGAGGATCGACTAGTTTTGGAGAATAAGAGAGCTTGACGTGGACATCTTGAGGAGGAGGCTGATCAAGAGAAAGGTGATTAGTCATCTATATCTGTACTCCTCCCCGTACTCACCGGCACCTCCAAGGATTGCCCGCCTCTTGCTGTGATCCGTGCGGCGTATGCAACCGACGAGAGAAGAGCAAAGAGAAGATACGCAGGATTGAGACGCATCGCAATGAGTTCACTATGTATATGGATTTGGGTTGCCAAGGCAGACAGCTTGCCAGTCTTTTCGCCAGCGAAAACAGATGGGGATGGTCCAGCAAATTCTCGAGAGGGCTTATAAGCGTTGGCTCCGATATGGGGATCTAAATCTCCACCAAAAAATTCACTCATTCTGATTCCGATTAAAACCTCAAACTCGCGTAAAGAGCTCAAGCTCAAGCTCAACCCCGCTTGAGCCCTCAGCGAGTTTTATGTTTGGTCTTGCCAGTTGCTGTGAAATCAGCTTTGGGTCACACACGTTCTCGCTCAGAGGAGGGCCTTTCGGTATACCCTTGACCTGACCTGGAAAAGAATATGTGACTGATCAAAGAATGAACCATCGATGCTCAGTGATTCATCCAGGAACCTAACAAGATTCACATCAAGCCCACCGCCTCTACACATCCAATCTCCCTCCACAGGTTTTTTCAACCAATGGCTCAAATACCGTATTCCTCCGTAAGTGTTCAATCCTCAGTAGCACACGAACAAGTGTGAACGACTGAGGGTGGGTGCTTGAATGTGTTAGCGAATAAATAGGCTGTAAGTAACTAATTTGAAACTAGTCCGTTAGACTAGCCATCCGGACGGGGACCAAAGCCAAACGCATATCGAAACGAATGAAAATTGTAAAAACAGAATAACGTTGGTGAAATTGTAAGTGATTTTAGGTGTTTCGTTGTAGGAGGGTGTATTGCCCTTAACGTCCATCGGGACTCCTCCCCTCACCCGTATATTCTCGACAATGAAGGCTCGAAAAATGCACCTAGCACTGTCTTGTTCGTTATGCGAGGCACTGCTGTTTGAATAGAATCTACACATGTGGTGAATCACGAACCGACTTCTCCAAATCCTAATTCAACTGGCACTTGATATCAATAACCTAACTAAGCCTAACTACCAATGACTTTCTGTCAATGGGCTGAGGAACATGCTATCCACGTCAGATATGAAAGCATCAAGTTGCCAAGGAACAGTCAAATTACGATAGAGCCAGAAATAAACCATGGTCAGATCATCATGCCATATTGTTTAGGAATTTCTCTGAAATCACTCGCTAGCTGCTTGCCAAGTCCGCCAACCGCTTGGGAAATGGTATCGAGAGGTAATCGCCCAAGGAAAACATCGAATCGAACACGGATGGTGTGGTCAATAAGACTAGCAACGTCCCGATGAACCAACACCCCTTGGGCTTTGTCACCTTCATAGCGAGCTTTGATAGTATTGGTATTCACATCGCCGTGGACGATGTTAGCTTTAGTGATTAACCAATGAAGTGCTAGAGAAAAAAAGGGGGTGATCAATCTATCAGACTTGAAAATCAAGGATGGGAGCAAGGTGGTAAAACTCACCTAATAGAGCATCGACCATGAGTAGAATGATTTCTTTGAGAGTTCTCATCCTGGTCAATGGCAGAAGCTCCTCCTGTATCGAGCATGACAGAGCACGTCCTTTGAGATAGCCACCAAGTACTTCATTCCGTCTAGTTTGAATCGCGGAGCTTGGAAGAGGTACGAAGGAAGAAAAAAGGTCTTTGGAGCATTTAGTGGACCGATGTTTGCCAGTATCGGACCATCGACTAATCAGTTCGTTTTCAATGCGGCGACGATTGCTGGTCAGAGAGGTGATCTTGACCACTGGCAGAACCCATTGATCTGCTGTAGATTCAAACTGAGCTGGGTCCAACACAATCGTAGCGCGCGTCTTTGAGATAGGAACATCATGATCCTTCGCTGCATCCGTAGCGGATATATGACGTTCTTGGACTGACATCTGTCCGTTTGTTGATTATAGGCGAGATTCAGGAACTTTAAACGTTCACTCACTGTGAGAGTAGCGAATTCTTCAAAAGGTACAGTCTTGATTTGAGAAAAACCAGCTGAGAGAGAGCTGACTCAGCTGAGTAGTGTGTAGTACTAATAAACGTAAAGTTTCTTTTCTCGTACATAAGCGAAGAAGCAACTTGAGCGCTAAGCATTAAGCAATAAATAATCGCAATGAGCAGCCACTACTACGCCTGTGCTCGTTGAAAGTAGTGACCCACTATCAAATACGTTGATTATTCTTTTGGAACGACGCGTTGTCACTCTGATTCCTGTCTGTTCTCATCTATCACAGCAAAAGATTGTAACAGAACATCTTGGTAGGCCTAGTAAGGTGCGCGCTGCTTTTACCCTGTTTGAATGGCTGATGATGAATAATCCTCCGCTATAACGTCTGTTTGCTTTGAATCTGTTGCCGGATGTATATTTAGTATAACTTGGATGACTAAAGTCATCAAAGAGGAAATCGAACAGGTCAAACAACCAGACTCCAGCTTGCAATAAGGTCACATTATTTGTACTGGTAGGTCAGGTATAACTTCCGAAACCGAAAGCCGTTCTCAAGCTCGGTATTTGCTCTGAACAGTAGCTCTAAGCCGGTATGCTGATTAACAAACAAAGTTTGGTTCGGACTCGGAAGATGCTACTCAAACTAATTTGATACCATCTCAAGTCGAAGAGAGCGCTTGTCGGGACCGGAACTCATACATGCTCAGCGATAGCGCAACGACAGCAGTAACGCGTATTGGTAGCGCGCTGTTCTTCCACTGATTTCAAAGCGGACGGAAGTCGTCTACCGAATTTACGCCAACAGGCTGTTATAAAAACCAGGTATCAATGCTCTCTGAATCCCGACCAAGCAGCTCTACCTGCACTTATCACCTTTGTGTAAATCTATTTCTTCGGCAAAATGATTACTCTGTACGATTTCGCTTGGAAATTTGGACAAGGCGTATGCTGGAACCCCCACGTCGGGAAGTTGCGGTGAGCTTTTTTTTTTTTTTTTTTTCAATGTCACTTCTGCAGACGAAAGGAGTTTTGACTAGGTGAATTGCGTTGCTATACATAGATACTGCCTCAATTACAAGGGATTGCAGTACAAAACGATCTGGATCGAATACCCAGATGTGAAGGCTACGATTGAGACGATCGGAGCCAAGTCCACTGGCCTGCAACCCACCGGAGAGCCATGGTATACCATTCCTGCCATCGTCGACGATGCCACGGGTGTCGCTTTAGCCGAATCTGTCGACATTGTCGAATACCTTGACAATACCTACCCAAACACGCCTCGCCTTATTCCCGAAGGAACCCATGCGCTCCAAGCGGCGTTTCGGGATGCCTTCTACCCTAAACTTGCATATTATTACCCATTTCTCGTACCGATTACGGAGACGGTGCTCAATCCTCCCAGTGCCACCTTCTTTCGCGCCAAATATGAGGCCATCTTTGGCAAGAAACTCGAGAATGTATACCCGGAGGGACAAGAAAGGGTCGTTGCCTGGAATAAGTGGAAGGAGGCAATTGGTGGAGTAGATGCTTGGATGAAGAAAGATGACATATGGATGATGGGAAATACACCATCATTCGCAGACTTCATCCTAGCCAGCTTCATTCTCTCGGCAAAGACATTGTTTGGTGCTGATAGTCAAGAGTACAAAGAAGTTCTGGAAATGCATGACGGTCGATGGGGTAGATTGGCGAAGAATGTGGAGAGCTACAATCGAGTCCTGTAAATGAGGGTCGCATGCTCGTTCATCAGAAGCTGTTGCGCCACCTTCACAATCGAGATTTATTCGCGCTCGATTATACTTGGAAATATATAGACGTGTTTGTGAACCTTTTGTAAAATCATTTGAGTGTTCTAAAAATGAGATCGTGCTTATTGCTGCATTTATAACAACGCCAGGGCAGTCTGAGTCAGAGGGCATATATTGCGTGTACTATTCTTGGACTTACTACCTCTGAGATGAAGATAAAACCCTATCCGATGCCAATGGATTACTCCGATAGCGCTCAGGATGAAGTATAAATTCTGAAGACAATATGAAGGTCGAACAGTTGTGCCCTGGAGGCTTCGCTCATTTTCAACAACTTGTCATCGGCAGGTCCAATCGCTCAAATCAACGGATTTCCGAAATGTTCTTCAGCGGTACTTCAAAGTTACTTTTCTTCATCTGCTTCTTCGCTCTCGCACTTTCGACTAGTACACCCTCGACTTTTGCGGCACCCATCGCAGAAAAGCCGAATTTACGATGGATACAGAGTGGCCAACCTGTTCGTCGGGAGTTTGTTGCCATTCGTCGTAACCCCGATGGATCCATTGCAATTGCCCATGCAGCTCCAAGAGACGGCCTTTACACTACTTACAACGAAACACACGCAGAGTACCACGGCAATGACAACCTGGTCATTGATGATACGTGAGAGGATTTTCCCGCGTTTTCTTGTTAGCTTTTTAACATTCCATTCCACAGTCAACCACCCTCAGCCGAACCCTTCAACCTGCTTCGCAGGAACTCAAAGCGACAGTTGGAAGATTCCTGTCAAGCCCAATGTGGTTCTAAATCTGCCAATCTCGCAGATATCACAGCGGCCGAAGCTGCCCTTGATGCGCAGTTCTCTAGCGCTCAGTATGGGCTGAGCTGGGGAGCGGGTACTAGCATCGGAACGAATGGAAGCGTCTTTCAGGTGGTGAACAACGTCTATGCGTATGGATGTGATCTGGGTGGAAGAGGACAGACGACGACGAGCGAGGATTATGCTTTTGAAGTCCAATGTTTGGTTGAGTCCTGCGGTTCAAATGTGGGCTCGAACCGTGATAAGAAGTCAAAGGTAGCGTTCGGGAGAGACTTAGGAAGTTTCAGTTGTAATTAGGACTTCTAAGCTGGGCGCGAAGTTGGAAGAATTTAAATCTTGTTAAGCATATCTTTGAACTTACGAAGCGTAAAACCGGTAAAAAGCTCAAATCGAAAATCAACGATTACACTGTTCGCCTGAATATTTCAAAGGATTGCAGTGAATACCGGCAAGGACAAGGACACCGGACACAAAATGAATTCTGTGTATTTGTCGTCAAGTCGATGATTTTACTGTGATGGAGCAATCAGTAAGTAAAAGACAGAAGGAAGACTTGACAGTTCTTCCATAATTGGATGCATCTTTCAACGGACAAAATGGGACAAACAAAAACACTGCAACATTGTTGTTAACTAGGCGTGAAATTAACCATCCACGGAATCAGCGCGCATGCCTTCCGCCAAACTTCTGGGGTCGATGATCCAAATCGCTGCCTTCAAAGGATCCGATCGGTTACCCGCCCCTACCTCTTCAGTGAGAAGTGGTTTGTCAGGCGAATTGATAGAGGCTGTGGTAGAAAGTCCACTGTTCCCTACAGGTACCCTAGCCAGATCCGACGTAGCCGAAGTACCTACATACCTCTCAAACATTTCAATTCTCGCTCGCGCGTTAATTTCCTTCACAATCGCCTTCACACTCGTCCGATTGGCCGTTAGGGTCGTCCATCCCAGAGCCGCGCCCCATGCCAGACTTTGAACGGTGTGGGCCGTGAGACGAGGGCTGGCTTTGGTTATCGTGGCACGTGAAAAGCCAGAGATAGAGATGGGCTCATTTTCTAGCTCGTCACCATCTACAGAAGGGAGATCGGGATTGGAAGTAGGATCTGAATGAGAGATATTTGGGCGTGAGTTAAGCCCAAGGGTCCCTTTCAGCGTTCGTGGGCCACCGGTGGAACGATTATGTTTTTCGTACTCGAGAATGTCGAAGCAAGTAGTATGTAGTGACTGGAAGAATGGCGGATGTGGACCAGGAGCAGACATATTCAAGGCCAATGTCGTATCCAGGGAAAGAACTGAAGACGGAGTGGGCGAAGAAGATACGGGGTAAAACCGCAGCGGGATCAGAGGAATCAGTCCGTGGATATAACGAGAGTTTTCCCAATATGCCTCTTGCGCCTTTTCGAGTGTGGCTGGAAACGATAACGGATAGTCTGAACCGACATCCGAACTGACAGCTTCAGACAATTGCTCGCCATTTGAGGCAGAAGAATCGAATAGCAGTCCCTGCGCACGGCGTTTTTCCTTTGGTCCTCCCACTTTGGACACAATACGCAAACACCGATCGCGCGCCTCTGGTGTCGTCCAAAATTCAATCTTCTTCTTTTCACCGAGGGGAGCATTGGGCTCAAGCGCTTTGAGTCTATCAGCAATCTCCTGCAGAACACCCTTTCCCATTTCCTGTAAAACCTGATTAGTCAACGCTCGGGAAGTCTTGGCCATATCCTGCTGTGCAGGGAGCGACAGCTCAAAGTCTTCATCATTAAAATCAGGATCAAGCAGTTTCTTCGCCTTTGCTTTGGTCGCATTGACCTGTTTCTTCCACTCCAGGTATCGCTCTGGAGGGATGAATTGGAGGTTTGCTTCATCAATAGTGGCTGGGAGTGGTGAGTGCGTGAGGTCGGAGACAAGAGCGATAAGAACGGATAAGTCGAGGTTAACTTTAGTCGTAGGTTCGAACACGAGAGAGGATACATGAGGAGCAGTGTTTGGCTGAACTTCTGGGATCTCGTGAAGAGAGCGTTCACCCAGTTGAACGTCAATGCCCATATCTATGAGACTTTGTATGGTCTGTGCAATACGAGGCTCAATCGGGTCAGCGTGTGGATTTAAACGTGTAAGGCGTAGGGTTATCCGGGGAGTTATTGCCTCAAAAGAAGGATGGGAGACCGGGAGCTGCACGGGATTCAGTTTCGCAGCAGCCACGAGCGATCTGCCCATCCTCAGAACAGAGTTATCAAATTCCTCCTGCGCGAGACTAGGCCGATAATTCTCGTCTTCTTCGTCTGATGATTCGTCGTCCGTTAAATAAGAATCAATTTCACGAAATTCGGCCAGCATTCTGGAGTTTTTGATGCTACGCAGACATGCAGCGTTAGAGCTAAGGTCATCGAATAGGAGATACAACTGTACGTGTTTAGCCTTATCCATTGCCTACCACAATCAGCTATGACATCGACTTTTGTGCTATTTGAGGATTGCCCGTTGTCACGGACATTCCCTGCAGAGACAGAGAAAGTTTTGAAAACGCAAAGTACAGGGGCTCGAGCACAAATAACTTCATTCCACACTGCGATGAGATACGGCGCATTCGTCGAAAGGGGTGGTAGATTGGCAGAGTTCGGATCGTCAATAAACTACTAAAGCTTTGATTCAGACACTCAGTTAGACATTAATTGGGGCACGCCAACCTTGTCTAGTGCATCCAGGTCAACTTTGATAAATTCCTTGAGCCTTTTCAGGCCAGGGATGCTGTCGTGCTGGAACCAGTAAGTGTCTTCCGCTGGGTTTTGAATAACTTCAAGAGATGAATCAAGTATTGGAGGTCTTTTGACTGGAGGCTGAAAGTGTGAAATAGAGTCGTGGATAAGATGTAGGTGATTACGAAGGTCCCTGAGCTCTGGATGAGATGGAGATATGTTGGCCATGATAGTCGTTCAGACTACAGATTTTTCGCTGTGGCCTAGACTTTTGCAAATCTTCATCTTATCTCGATAAGATGAGCACACGTGCCCGCGTGTGGCGTAAAAATTTGGGCGTCTAGTATCGATGCTCCGAGATAAGACAGCGTAGCATCTTACACGGCGGCGGGCCCATTAAATTTCGCGTGACAAAGTTAGAACCAAATAAAATGCCAAACAAATTGAAAAATGTTGAGATTTCTTGTAACAAAA
>MU790982.1:0-14672 GCA_027886635.1 Lentinula boryana | reverse complement strand
ACCTAATGACGTCACAAATAATTCAGGTAGAAGTGGTGATGTCATTAGGTGGATTGACGCCTCTTTCGGGCAGTTTAGTTCATGCTGCCGAGATTCGGCTTAGCCCTCATGTCACGCCAAAGCCTCTCTCCATTTGCTTCATTCACCAATGCGTCAGATTTAGTTGTGAGGCTAATAAAATTCATACAGAAGGTCTACAGACCCTTATCCTCATTTCTCTCTCTTTGATTTTGCTGTTAAAATATACCTTGGTACTGTTCCTGACAATTTGATCAGAATCACGCTCAAATCAACTCAAGTTTTTGCATCGTATTTGCTTTTCCCTCGAAGAAGTATTATTGTGGGTTAATATATAGTTAGGATAGGATAATATCAATGTGCTCATGAAAGGTTTAGAGTAGAGAAGGGCTCAATGTCTCATAAATGAGTGCATTCTCAAAATCGGAAGTACCCTGTCGGTCGAAGATCCCTGACAGTGATAGTAGGTGAAGTTATTGTGCTTTGGAAAGTATGAGGGGAGGTACTTTCCATAGAAGCACAATAAATACAGGTATCCCTGTTCCAGCCTAGATCCCCCCTCAAGAGCCAGTTGAAGTTGCCTTCAGATGCGAGGTTCCAACTGGTTCGACCTTTTTACACTTGGGAAACAAGTACGAAAACAGGTATGTCCATTTAATTTCATATAGAATGGACCAGGATACTTAATGCTCGCGGTTTCTTCAATAGCTTTAATTTCAATCATCTATTAAATTCGGCGATTTCAGAATTGTCTTCTAACCCGTGTCATTTCTACTACAGGATTGACGTATTCCCAGATATACATATAAAGTGTAGGGACGAAGCAAGATAAACAACTTGCATTACTCATGCTCATTTTGTACGCTGCTTTTGATCATTTAACTCACAACTCTGTCATCTGCTTCTCTTGCCATTGAACCTATTCTTGCACAGTCTCAATTGTCTCAATTTGTTGTTTATGGCTTGCTTAACTATATACCATTGATCTTTGCACAGTGATCCATCATATATTTCAAGTTCTCTCAAATCAGACTAAAAATGATAATTATTCAAAACAGGTGGATGGCACGCTCAACTTTACTCTCTGATACCATGATCGCGAGCGCAAGTGTATCGTTTCCTTATATCTACGTTCGAATTGGACTAACAAAATCGAAGAATCGGATAATTATTCAAAACAGGATGGCACACTCAACTTCACTCTCTGATATCATGGTCGCGAACGCCAGTGTATCTCCGTTGCAGTCTTCGTCGGAGGAACAAGCAGCATAGGTCGAGCTATAGCTAAGGCATTTGCTTGCCAGGCCAAAGGCAATGTTCATATTATCATTGTTGAACGAAACTGCTGTCAAACACGAGTCATTCATTGCAATGTCCTCTTAGACGATATCGCCGTTAGCAAACTCTCCAGGAGAGAACTGAACAAACATACCAAAGGAGCGATAGCATCCAGCAAGTCTCTTCGACTTTGATACTAGGACGTAGTCTCCAGTCCCTGCGCACGGACTCATTTCCCTGGTAGGAGGACACTTTGGTACCTTTCTTGCTTCAGCAGTGATACGAGAAGCTTTTACCTTGGTCTTTTCAATGATCAGCACTCACGAGCATTGATCATAATTCTCTGACAGTATCTTAATCCATGAATACAAAGGCTTTTTACAATGGTAACTTCAATACATATAACATAAAAGCTTATGTATTTTGGTCGAGTCTATTACTTGGATGCTAGTTCAATTCACAGTGCAGGCTTCATGCTGACAGTCCCCATACCAAGCTTTGGTTGTATAATTACCATCACTACTACAACTGAACTGGGCAGTGTCAACTGCAAGGAAAATTGTTTGATCAACAAAAGTGTCTGACACTGAGTACTTAAGTGGCGCGAACCCAATATATCACAACCACTCTTTTCTTTCTGCCTTCTACTTCACTGTTATAATTCAACTCTATTCACATCCAACACTTAGATTGACCCAGCCACTTCAGGCACCCACCCAACTAGGCCTCCTTAGGATAAAAAACTGTGTACAAAAAATAGGCCTAAGAGGGGGGGGGGTTTGGGCAGAATGCCCTGGGCATTTTAGGCATGGTAGCTGCCTGACTTGCTCAGTGAGATGGGCAGCTGCCCACCACACTTATATTTTCAGTGCTGCTGTTCTGGCCAATTTCAGTGCCTATTCAGCTATACCAAACTCACTGTATTACTGGTCTTCAGATATTCAACCAGTTGCACTATTAGTGCTGCACTGTTAGCTATGTTTACCGCATTACTAGCCTTCATATATCCAACCAACCAGCTGCAAAACTGCTACAGTCAACTCCCTCTTAACCCATACCCCTCGGTCACAGCTCCAGGCTATGGGTTATGAGGGAGTATGGCCTAAGAGAGTGGCCAAAATTTTCGGGCCCAAATTGCATAAATTCATGCATATAGGCATTCTACGACATAATATTAAGTGAAATAGCTCTTTTGCCTTTGGTGCTGCAGGTTTGATATTTTCAGGACCTGTTGATGAATTTAAGCATCTTTTTCAAAGTAAATAAATTATTTTCATTTGACCAATGTTTTTGCTTGGCCCCGGCCTTTTTTTAGTTCTGTGAGATGCACAAGGCATTGAAAAATGGCAGCATCCTCTTTACTCAAGCAGGCAACTTCCTGCTGATAGTCCGATGCCTTGCTCAGCTTGTCCACTACTTGTTCTTCATCAACCAGGTTCACTTCTCCATCTAACCAGGCCTCATCTTGTTCATATATTCTCTCATTATGTGCAAGTTTCTGTCACAGACTTTCTGCTTGAGTCCTGTGTTCCTTCTGCAGAGTTTCAATTGCCTTCTTTAGAGCTGCTAACAGCAGACCAGCCAGCAGTGTCATACTGACAGATTGTGAATGCAAAAGTGTTTCAGACCTCTGAAAAATTATAGAATTCCATAAGAAAAATTGTTAATCAATGACAAAAACTATGGGTCACAACCCTAAAATAAGTGGCATTGACCCTCAAAATGCTATGGGTTATGGGTT
The DNA here is from genome assembly GCA_027886635.1 of Lentinula boryana. Classification (NCBI taxonomy): domain Eukaryota; kingdom Fungi; phylum Basidiomycota; class Agaricomycetes; order Agaricales; family Omphalotaceae; genus Lentinula; species Lentinula boryana. The sequence goes on along the minus strand of MU790982.1, from coordinate 11,635 downwards.
ATAGGCGAGGTATGGGTTATTGGGTCTATTTTGGCTGTAACCAACATGGGAATACCAAAAATGTATGGGTTATTAGGGAGTATGGGTTAAGAGGGCTATGGGTTAAGAGGGAGTTGACTGTAGCTATATTGGCAGCAAATCAATAATTATGCAGACTTACTAAAGGAAGATATTTATCCACCAGCTGTGCTATTAACTACACTGGCATCAGACAAATGATTCCACTGAAGGAAAGTATGGCAGGATTGTTAATGAATATCACCATGCAAGATAGATTATGGAAACATTAAACTGTGAGTTCACCATGATATATAATTCTCAATGAATGAGCTGCCCAAGCATCACCCCTTAGTAAGTGTGCTTTTTGTCTATTTCAATCCCTATATATTCATGTCCCTAGCTGAGCTATTGCTTGAGCTTTAAACATATCTTGCTTCATTGGACTTGCATGAATGTTTACTTGGTGGCAGTGTAGCTAGCAGTGTAGTAATAATGGTACAACTGGTTGTACATCTGAAGACCAGTAATGCAGTGAGTTTGGTATGGCTGAATGGCACTTGTGGGTATAAAAAATGGTCAGAAAGGCAGCACTGCAAATATAAGTATGGTGGGCAGCTGCCCATCTCATTAAACAAGTCAGGTAGCTACCATGCCTAAAAGGCCCAGGGCATTCTGCCCAAGACCCCCCCCCCTTCTTAGGCCTATTTCTTGTATACAGTTTTTTATCCTAAGAAGGCCTGGTTGGGTGGTTGCCTGAAGTGGACCCAGCTTTGGTTCATCCTTCCATTGATAGTAGGCCATGTCAATTGTTCTACCACCTCTGCCAGACCCGTCTACTCCTTCGCTGCCCATGTCCAGGTAAATTTGGAATCCGCTTTTCAAGTTCGCCATTACTGATTAGCATTCTTTAATGCTACTATAGAATCAACAAGCGTATGTAGCCCATCAACAAACTTTCAGAGCTCAAAAGTCAAATGCAAGAAGCTCAAGTCCATCTTTTCAACAATAATCCTATGCCTCCATTTCCAATTCCTCTACGGAAACTTGAGCTAAGCAAGAGCCTCAATAGCATCCAGAGATACAACTTGAAGCGAGGTGGAATGGTTCAAGTTATGGAGATTGTGTGCAGTGCGATGAGCTGGGGAGAGGATCTCTATTGGCACATCAGTTTTCAACTCGCCGTGTTGTGGATAATTTACTATGCTCATTATCTTTTTGTTGCATTAATAGACTTCAGAGTCCATCGTGATCAAACATGGATTTAATATCTGGCTTCAGCATCATCTTTGGCATCAGTGAGGGAAAGAACCCTCACTAAATGCCAATCGGAAGTGACTTGAATCATTTCTTATTCGTATTGGACAGAAACATGATGACCTGGACTATGATCAATTTGAATAAAGGCATTCTCTTCTGTTTGACCCATTTTGGCCACATATATAATAGGTGGTGAGTCAAAACAACACATCACTCTGAGTAGTCGAACCGTCTAATTCGAAATTTCATAGGCAACCCAATAAGGACTGTGATGACCCAGAGGAAGTATGTAGCAACAATGGGCATTCCTCACCTTTTGCTCAAACCATTCTTTAGGCAGCATGGAGGTCCAACCATTTAATCTTTGACAATTACCTTCAAGCACCAGCTTCTGCCAATATTCAACCCTCGCAGAAATGCAAAGTTAGTTTTTATTGTGATCACTTGAGGATCATTTGGGCACTAACTCCTGTTGCATCTTGTAGCAAAAACGCAAGGACAAAAAACTTGCAGATGAATTGAGCCAAAACAAACATCCCACAATCAGACACAGGGTGACACGCCAGACCTCCATGTCTCCTCTACAAGAGGTATAATCTATTATTATGCATTATCTGATTAACAGTTCCTAATTTTGAGCTGCAGAATGAGCCTGATGCACAACAGATTGGCTCAAGTAGTCTAGTGTTAAAATCATGCCAAAGATTTTAATACATGCACTATATATAGTTCCAATCACCTATGACAATTACCTTGTCATAGTGGCCTTTTGGCTCAGTTGGATTTTGTGTTAGTGGTTGGGCACAGCTTTTACACCTAGACAACAGCAGTGTTGTCGCTATCAGAAAGGTATATTGTATTCAACCCCTTCTCTAGATTCTGATTTTGATAATATCCACAGGTCAAGTCAACCAAGAAGCATGCCCTCAAAGAAAAATTCAAGCAGGCTGTTATTGAAATTGTCAGAGCTCGTACATGTTAACTTATATATAACACATTTCAATTGTCCAATTGCTCAATTTTAGGTCTTGTTATGCATTCTATAACTCAAAATCTGAAAAACTAATTTTGAAAGTTCTCATATACACTCTTTCTCATCTGTCTCTTTCTCAATTGTAACTGTATATAGATTTGATTTGTAATATCATACTTTGTATATACTACCTATGGCCGCTAGTATACATGACTTGAGAGGTTTCTTTAAACTTTGGTGATGCATGAGACTACACCCATATGATAGGAGCCTTATGTATAGGTAAAGTGCAATTTAACTATATAATATTTGCTTTACTATTACTGTGCAATTGGGCAGCAGGGCAGTATGCCCTTGGGTCCCAACTGAGAGTTCTTCTGAGAATGCAGTCAGCTGTGATACCCAACAGGACAGGAGTGTGCAATGCATCCAGCAATCACAGATTCCTGAAAGGTAGGAGGGCACTTACAGTGGCTCAAAAAATTGTCCACATGTTTGCTATTTTTGCAGAGAATCATGAATTCCAGGTGAAATATTGGGTGTATCATAAAACAATTAGTGAGCGTCACAAAGCCCTAGATATTCCCTTCCTGAAATATTTTATTTTGACTTGTTTGGCCAGAAACTCATTAAGTTATGATTGATTCCATTTGCCAACTCATGTGGACAATTTATTGACTTGTTACTTGGAATATAAAAAACCATGATTTAATACTTTGTATGGCCTCCCTTTGCCTTGATGACTGCTCTAAGTCTTTGAGGCATACTCCTAATCAGCCTCTGACAATCCTCTTCTGTGATCTCTTGCCATTTTTCCACTGCTCTGTCCCATAATTCCCAAACACCAGAGGGTAGTGTATTATACTCATTGAGTTTGTTTTTGAGAGTTTTCCAGAGATGTTCAATGGGGTTAAGATCAGGAGATTGTGCAGGCCAAGGTAGGCAGTCAATATTTCACCTGGAATTCATGATTCTCTGCAAAAATAGCAAACATGTGAACAATTTTTTGAGCCACTGTACATCGAACTGGTGGCATTGTGTATTTAATGAAAGCTTAATGTAATTCTGGTTGCAAGTATGGTGCCATGATTTCAGCATGTTTGCATAAGTATAGCAGGAATGGGTCACTTTGCCATTTACTAGTGACTCAAATGGCGTCAAAAGGAACGCCTCTGAGTAAATACTCAAGTGTTGCCCCAATCTGAATTCCATGCCCTTGGAGGAGTAGCAGGTTCTGGTTTCATGCTGCTCTGTGTATTCATTGGATGAATGCAGATTTTATTAGAGCTTTGCATCCTTGCCGTCATCCAACTGATTGTCCATAAGCAGATACTGTAAGTGCTCTGTTGACTCTGGTTTATTGATTTCAAGATGATTCTGCAGCCACTAGAGGGGGTCAGTCTGACCTAGCTGTTGAGAGAAGTATATATCTTTGCCCTCTACTGGGCTGCTCTTGGTGCAAGGAATGTATATGACCATGGTTTGGAGACTGTTGCAGTCTGTGGCTGTTCGAATTTGTGTAGGGGTTACACATTTGTCTGGTGTGAAGTCCTTAAGGGTTGCTACCATGAGCTTACCGACTCTGGCAATGCAATAGAAACTGGTAGTGAGGCAGCCCCTGCAGGCTGCGTCAAGCTGATTTTGGGGGTCAAGATCATTGAGAATTTTGGAAATATATTTGACTGTGAAAGGCTGTTGTTTCTTATGCTTTGATTTATCTGGTTGTAGTTGCTTGGCTCTCCAATGATATGCTGACTGAGGGCTAAATGCAAAATGAAGATGCTAGAGATTTAACACCAATACATATACCAACACTCAAACACAAGTTCTTTAAGGGTGCTTAAAGATATAAACTTCAAAGTATGAACTTCACAACTCTGTATATAATGGTTTTAATAGTTTTTATGACACAAGTTCTATTAAACTTGGGCTTGCAATGGCTACACCATGAACCAGGCTTGATGTCCAGGTGAGATCAAACAATGACTATTCTGACAATAAAAGAACAATCGCAGATTAGGATGGATTTGATATCAAAATATACTGTGACCCTAGAATCAATTGCCCATTGTTCTGACCCATAGCTCAGTTAAATGTGTATGCTTGACCATAAATTGACATTGAGACTGACTGAAAATGAATGAGCAATTTTCCTCATAATAACCTTGAGATTCAGTGCTAAGATACCTTTGCTGGTTGTCATTGTGGGGATGTCCAGTCATGTATTTCTCGTCACTCACTGGCATTCTTTTATAAGCAAACCCAATGTTTGCAAATCAAAATGAGGGAAAGAATTGAAAACAATATATTTCAATACAAATTATACACATCATATACACCGATTCCTACATTTCCACCTGATCATCTTGCTGATCACCTTCCTACTCATCTGCCAGTTTATTATCCCCATCACCCTTGTCCGAAGAGAGCTCGGCCTATACTGGATTGAAGGATTAAGTCTCCTGTAATATTGTCCTCTGTTGGGAGCTCCTTGACATTTGATGAACGCAATATATTCTGTGAAAAAGTAAAGTCTTGAATAAAGAAATTCAAGGAGACATGAACCATGATAATACGATCAGGTGCACAACTAATATAAAACTGTGCCATAGATAAAAGCACATATCCTTTTGCATACATGGTAATGATTTTCTAAGAGAAACATGGTCAGAGTTATACAAGAATGAGGCAAGTGAGCTGTGTAACCTTCAATGAACTGGAGACTTTCCAGTTTGCCTCTTGCTATTCCACCATACTATTGATCTTGCCCTGAACGGAAAGGGAGAGGGCATACTGCATTGTCAATCACTCAGCCAATGTTGAAGCCTTAAATTACAAGGAAATAAGTAGTTCAAACACAGTTAAAACCAGACAATCTACCTGGACATATTTATCTAGAGTTTCCTTGGCCTCATCTGCGAGCTCAACTGTTTCTTTCAGCTTCTTCACAAAGGCTGAACTGACACCCATTGAAATGATATGCGAGGTCCCAGTATTATCCCATTCCTGGTCTTGAGAAATTTCATTGCTGGTACGCTGAGAGGGGTCTGTTGGGAGCTCATCATTATCAAACAATCCATCACTTGAAGGTGGAAGAAAGCTCTGATGATGCAGGGTTGGGGTTTGTTGTTCCTGCTGCTGCTGTTCCAGCTGCTGTCGCTTGCGAGCTTCAAGCCATTTTTCAAGTGCAGAGAGAACCATTTCCAGGTGGTGGTTTGAGATCAAGATGTTATCCATTATTTCAAGAAAAGAGGGAACACATCAAAATGACTGCACATGATGGCGTGCAAAGTCACATTACTTCACATTTTTCTTTCAATTGTTTCCAAATCAGGAAAGAAGGACAATGAGGGAACTTTTGAATAATACTAGCTTTGTGTTACAAACACTTGAATTTTTTAATTCTCAGAATTTTTCACTGTATCTTTCCACCAATAAATCAAGATGCCTTGTGCAAAGGAGACCTTTGGGGATGGTATAGCACTACTTTTCTCTATATATTTTTGCCTCTAACTAACTGCTTTATAAAGAAATCCAGTACAACTCAGTGAAAGATATGTACCACTGCAAAACTTGTGCTGCTATCTCGATTACTGAGGGCCATCTGATGAAATGGGGATCAGTGAAAGAGCATCTTATTTCAGCAAAGCATCTCCGAAATTTCAAAGTGAACTTACTCAAAAAGCAGCAAGAAGAAGCAGAGCATAATAAATACAGCTGTACCTACCTCATAGCAGTTCTGGCCAAGCCAAATCCAGACTTCCAAGCTTGCTTTGCATCACCACATCCTGATATGTTTTCAGGCAATGTGGAATATTCATCATCAGATTTTGAAGTATTGAACATACTTCCCAATGATGTCTTCTTACAGCCCAGAAGTCCTCAGTTGAAGAGTGATGTTGATGAGTTTCTCCGCTCTCAGTATGAAGTGCTCTTGAACCAAGCACTTCACCTTGATAAATTTGGCCCAGACGATGACAGTGATGATGTGGTTTCTTATGAGGAGGACAATGATGGTAATCCGGTTTCTTTCTGATTTTTTGCAGATATTTACCAAAATTATAGAAGTTAACATAGCGGATGAGTGTGATACCAATAACAGCCAAAGTCTGTACTTTCCATATCCAAATAAAGTGGTATGTTTTAACTCTCATATGTTTTAACTCTTACTTGAGGATAACTTTTGAACATATTTATTTGACATTTAGGCCATGCTGTTGGATATTCTTGATAATCTACCTCATTTACGGCTCTCCAGCAACTCCGTTAAATTAATTCTGTGGATGCTCAAAGAGCTTGGAATTTCTGGGGTTCCTTCATTCAATTCATTTCGAAAAATGCAGGACTCTTTTCAGAAACAGATTGGCATTACACCGGAAGCCCATATTTCTGACTTCAAGAATCATTTTCACTCAGTCAATCCTTGGGACTGGGTTGCACATATAAGTATTCTTTTATCTAATATTATTCAACTCAACTGCAATAATATTACTACAGGAATTTACCAATCCACATGTTGCACCTCATATCAACCTCTATCCTGAATGCACTGATGGTCCTCAAAGTGAAACTTGGCAGTTTGAGTGTTGAACAGAGTTTTCACCTGCTTAGCTCACCCCAATGATGACACACGGGCTGAGACAGTTTTGGATAACAGAAGTTGCACAGCTAAATGATGGGTCATATGTGATTCCACATAACTGAATATATGTATCTGTTGTAGGAGATTTCACATCTGGTGTATTTGGTGTCTCACTTGGATCCTCACCCTCCTTTTGTTCCACAGGTCCATTGAGAACAAAATGGCCCTTCTTTACTATTGGCCTTGCAAATTGTGCGCTTGTCTCCAGTTTCGTTTTTCCCAGTTTTAGACGCAGTGACAGTGGTGCAAGTTTTAGAGTTGCATCCGCTTTGTGTTAGAGTTATGCTGGTTACAGCTGGGTAAACCATCCAGTGCGATGCGGAGCGGTGCGGAGGGTCAATAGGGACGTTGATACCACTATTAGTAGTATCCTCATTAGAGTCGCTTGTCCCAAGGTAGAAGCAGTTGGAGCCGAGGTTTCCGGTCCGAAGCGAGATGAGTGAAAGTCTCAACTAAGACTGACTGTACGGTGTCAACTAAGGTTGATATTTAAACTGAGGTACAACATTGATATCCTACGGTTTAAGTACTAGCTAACCAGAGTAATGTAAAGTAACACATGTACTTCTGGATGATTGATGTTGTATAAAGGAAATGATGAGTAATGTGATAAATGAATGAAAGTGAATAAGCATAGTAAACGGAAGATAGTTCGCATCTGCCGGATCCGGTAGTAGTGATGATGTTGTTATGTGCGAAGGATCTGTTGGACTGTTAATAAGGAATATAAGTAAGTATAATGAATGATAGTGAGCTCTTCTGCATGGATATAACACTTTGCTATTCACTGCTAAAGGTATTGTAATACTCAAGCTTTCAAGTGAGTCATTGTTACAACTATGCCAAACGGCTCCGGAGCTCCGGTCCAGTGCGATGCAATGCGATTTATCCTTCACTTGTAGTTAACAGTCACACATTCATTCATCATAACACATTTACTTGTGATTTCGATTATACAGCATCAGTCATCATTAGATACATGTGTTATTTTCTTACTCTGGTTAGCTACAAGCATTGGTACTTAAGTAGATTGTTTTGTATTGTTCCCCAGCTTGAAATCAAGTCATATCCCTCTTTATTTCACATAATTTTGGAACGCACCGGACATACAGACAGTGCGATTTTTCCGAAATTATATTAATTCTTCACACTTCACTGGGACACCCAGATAGCGTATAGGGAGCGTTGCTAATAGCTTCGCTGAAGTCCCTTACTTTCGAAGGATTGTGTAGCCATCTACTGTGCCATAACCATAGTTCCCACGCTTCGGAGCTTCGCACATCGCACCGGAGCATCGGACCATCAACCTCCTCCTTCATGGCTGCACAACCTTAACAGTCATTATCAATTACATCATGATATGTACAGTATATTCACTCCGAGCTCGCACAGTGCCTGGCACATTGTTTGAGTAGATTTGAGACAACGCATCAGCAAGAATGTTATCTGTTCCCACAACATATTCAATTCCAAAGTCAAATTCTGCAATCTTCTCCAGCCAGCAGGCTTGTCTCCCCGAAAGACTCTTCTACTGAAGCAAGTGAACTAACCCCTTGTGGTCTGTTATCCAACTGAAGCGTAAACCCTGCAGAATGTCCCGATGACGGAGCATGGTCTCAATTCCTGCTAGCATCTTGATTTCCTGTATGGGATAATTTTGCTGTGCCGGATTCAATTTTGCTGAGAAAAATGCTGCGATAGTACCATTTTTCCATGATTTCCCTTGGACAATTACCCCAGCAATGCCCATTCCGCAGCCATTGGTGACCATCCACACTGGATCTGCACCTTTATCATAACTTAAAGGTACATGGTGGTGAAATTTCAACTTTCCTGCAAGGCTTTTCACATCTTGAAATGCACGCGCCTCTGAGTAGCCCCATTGGAAAGGTATGGTATCACCTGTGATCACGTGAAGCTGTCCCATTGGTACATGCACAAGTGCAATGTCGTCAGCTAGAAACCCAGCAGCTCCAAGGAATCCTCGAAGTAAGTCATGATTTGTTGGTGTTTTCCATTTAGTAATGGCATTGACTTTGTTAGGGTCCATCCGGATCCCATTTTCGTCAACAATCTGGCCAAGCACCCTCATTTCCTTTGGCAAGAAGCTCAATTTATTTGCGCTGAGGTACAGTTTTTCCTTTTGAAGGATATCAATTACAGTTCTGACATGTTGTACATGATCTTTCAGATTATCAGAGTAGATTATGATGTCGTCCAAGTACACATCCATAAACCGTCCAATGTAAGCTAAAAAAATATAATTCATCAGAGCCTGATAAGTGGCAGGAGCATTACAATCCCCTTGTTGTACCACTGTCATGAAGTGAGTGACCCCTATTATTTTCCCTTTCTTTACAATACATCATTCCATCACTTTTACCTATCACAATCAATCCGGAACCTTCCAGTCCATTCCGCTTCATTCCTTGTTCCTGAACTGTACAGTATGACACCATTGTTCCCGCACCTCACCTTTGTATATATAAGCCAGCCCCCACAGCCTGATCCCTCATCTTGACCTCTTTGTCATTGGGATCAGGTATGTCTTTGCTTACTACTCTGTATTTATTATGAATATAACTTTGTCGTTGGGATCAGTATCTGTCCGTTTCCGCCTAAGCCTCCGCTCAGTCTTGCCACTGTCGTCACCTCTTTGTGACATTAGGTCAAGATCCTCTACTGCACTGATAACCTACCGATTGGGTTATCCTTGCAGGCTCTGCTTCCGCCACGTCTACTAATCTTGCTGCACCAAGATTACCTGTCCAAGCCATTGACTGTTCCGCCTACCCGCACGCCTTTGATACCAAGGACCAGACCCACGTTTACCTTCAAGGGAACTCTTGGTCTGACTGTAGCTCTCAGCCCTGCCCGAACGCCCTCACCAATTCAATCAGCAAAGAAGAAACCTCAGACGACGGTATCCTATTCATACCTATAACACCGCCATCCATCATGTCCAACCCCACACCAGTCGACCCCAACCAACTCATGGCTCAGCTCATCGAACAAGTGGCTCAGCTCACAGCCAACCTTCACAGAGTCTCTGCCAAGTCCAGTATAAGCAAACCGGAGCTCTTCAAAGGCACCAACAGCGCCAAAGCACGCCGCTTCATTGTGCAATATCACAACTGGGCATCAGAACAGCCGGACTTGACTAGCAATGAACCCAAGCTGATTAAGGCAGCCCTAGGGTTCTTCTCTGGGAGCGCAGCTGACTGGGCTACTCCGTATCTCCTGCAGTTCAGCAAGAACCACCAGCCTTTCAACGGGTGATGGGAAGAATTTGTATGAGCTTTTGCGCTCCGGTTCGAATCACAGGTATGGAGGCCCGGAACGCAATCCAACACCTTAGACAAGGGAAAGGTCAAACGGTGGCAGAATTTGCCCAGAAATTCAAGGACATTGGTGATCGGACAGGACTCTCAGATGTGGACCTATGAGAGCATTTTCACAGCGGTCTCAATCCTGATATTTGACAAAATCTCATTGTGGTCAACATTGCACAGGGACTAGCTGTTAAGGTTGTGCAACCGTGAAGGATGAGGTTGATTGTCCGAAGCTCCGGAGCAATGTGCGAAGCTCCGAAGCGTGGGAACTACGGTGATTTCGGAAGCGAAGGCTACACAATCCTTTGGAAGTAAGGGACTTCAGCGAAGCTATTAGCAACGCTCCCTATATGCTATCTGGGTGTCCCAGTGAAGTGTAAAGAAGATTAATATAATTTCGGAAAAATTGCACTGTCCATATGTCCGGTGCGGTCTGAAATTATGCGAAATAAAGGAGGGTATATCTTGTGTGATTTGTGTAATTTCAAGCTGGGGAACAATACGAAACATTCTACTTAAGTACCAATACTTGTAGCTAACCAGAGTAAGAAAATAACACATGTATCTAATGATGACTGATGCTGTATAATCGAAATCACAAGTAAATGTGTTAGGATGAATGAATGTATATCTGTTAACTACAAGTGAAGGACAAATCACATCGCATCGCACCGGACCGGAGCTCTGGAGCCGAGCGAGCGATTAGTTGACAAGAGTGAAGTAGAAAGTGAATGATAATGAACTCCCTTGCATGATTATAACGGAAATTTCGGAGATTTCGGACGGATCCGTCCAGATCCGAAATATAGGCGAAGATACAGAGCCAATATAATGAAAGACAACTGCATGGTTCAATCATCGGTTCCAATTGGACCATTGTGCAAGTGGGTTTGGCATAGTTGTAACACTAGCCCCCATGCTAGAAGAGGCAATTCGACGAGCAATCTCGGTTGACATGTTCCTGCACGACCCCACCATGACAGGCTGTAATTCTGGCACCTCTCACTCCTCCTCCACTCCCTCCAACTCTTACGCCATGGACGTCAATGCCACGCACACCAGTGGGAATAGCAGGGAGAGTTTTGTGGCACAAATGAGAGGCAGATGCTACGGTTGTGGTTTGCAGAGTCGTGAGAAAAGAAATTGCTCATACAAGGACACAGTATGTCGCTACTGTGGTCGATGAGGTCATCTGGAATCAGTCTGCCAAGACAAGTTTATGGGTCTAGAGCGTGGCCGGGGTAAACGTCAACAACCCCGGCGACAACAAGTCTCCGCCTCCTCTTCGACGCCATTTACCCTATTTCCAAATGAAGCTGTCCAAATTGCCGCCTCCGCTCCTGCTCCTACTCCACCATCTCCACTCGCCCCGGATCTCTCTACCCAGATCGCTCAACTACAGGAGCTCCTGAATAGAGCTAATGCCATGGC
>MU790981.1:0-14739 GCA_027886635.1 Lentinula boryana | reverse complement strand
TCCATTGTCACATTTTCTGGCACTTCCAAGCCGGTCTCGCAACTGTCATGGCCTCGGGATTGGATGAGACTCGGGAACAGGTTCACCCAACTCAGACGTGGACAGACTTGTGCCCTGCGTATCATGCGTTGCCGTCCAATTTACAGTGAGGGGGAGATGAGGAATTTGGAGCCGGTCGTTGTGATCTACATACCTTTTGTGTTATTGCGAACGGTTTATTCTACATCTACGACGTCCGTTCATCTGTTGATTCAATGTTCCAGCTTGTATCTGCTTACACTTATCTCATGTTAGATTTAAAAAATATAATCAAATTGACAGATAGTATATGCAAACTCGTTTTGGAAATCAACAATTGTCAGTTTGATCATCGGAGGGTAATGTAGTTTGAGCAAACTATAGTCTTCGGACGGACAAGTGATGCGGTGATCCACCTTTTCTCTTCACCGCATCGACGCAAGGCTGTCACAGACTCAGAACAAAACCAGTACTCTAAGCTATTTCAAAACAATCGCAGTCACTCCTTTTGAACACAGAGAGTAATGACAGACAGACTAAACTTCGACCCCAGAAACATTCCCCTACCAGATTTCTCCAGCAACACATACGTAACAATACGCAGAGCCCTCATAGCAGATGAAGAGTCACCAGGTATAACGTCAGAAGCTGAAGCGCTTCAACACCTACGCGACCAATGGGAAGAAGAAAATGGCGTCCTTCGCGCACGATATGAAGCACAACTAGAAGAGGACCAGGCAATAGCAGAAGCAAGGAACAAAGAAGCGGCGGAGGAACAGCGAACAAAAGACGCAGAGAGGAAAGCCAGGGAAGATGAATTGGCCAAGAAAGCAGAGGAGAAGCGTACGCCTCTATACAGCTTCAAGCAGGGAGTAGGAGTCGGTTACATAAGACAGCAAATACACCCTTACGCAAAGAAGCTAATGGCAGTGCGCAAGTATGTTCCCCTCTGGTATTTCCTACGGGAAGCGACAGCGGAAGCGAAAGAACGAAACAAAGAGGCTATCGACAACAATTGTTTCCAGACCGCCATGGACCTAATTCCTCCCTCACTCTAGTGGGATCACACACCGTTCGAGCATCCTCAAACGCAGTACCAGGCGCCCGGTTGTAATGGGACCAAATCATGAGGGCCAAAAGCTCCTTCTTGAACGCGCTATCTTATGGAGATTTCACAAACGACTTCATCAAGATGTTCGCACAACTAACTGAAACCCACACACCCAACTCCTTATTCCCTTTTTCATACGCTAACAAACGCTAAAACACAATCATTTCCGCCAACCACAAAACCTTGCGCTAACACCAACGCTAACCAACGAACACATATGCTAACACACGCTAATACATCTTGCACCCCTCATGCTAAAACACAATCACCAACCAAAAAACCTCGCGCTAACACCAACGCTAACCAATGAACGCTCACGCTAAACAACGAATGCTAACGCTAAACAACAAACGCTAATGCTAAACAACGAACGCTAATCGCTAAACAGCGAACGCTAACGCTAAACAATGAACGCTAAAGCTAAACAATGAACGCTAACACTAAACAACGAACGCTAACGCTAAACAACAACTGCTAAATACCAATGTCGAACACTAATACCATCAATTAACAACGCTAATCAACAAACAACAGCAACACCAATGCTAACGAATTGATACCACATGAACGAACCCGTGCCTTCCCCAAACAACGAAATGCTAACCACAAAACACGGCGTCAACAACAACACTCAAAACTGCTAACGCTGGCTAAATGTTTGAAACTGGATGACAACCACCATGACAACGGGATTCTCACCCATACAGAGATTGTCGCGGTTGCTTAGCGTGCTAAGGGTAGCGCGACATGATATGGACAATAAAGCGGATGGACTTAGCTTTAGGGACCTTAAGAGAGCACAACGTAACAGTGTCAAGTCGTGAAATAAGGTGTTCTAGCAGGGAAAGTCCCCGTTACAGGTGTTGTAAGTAGGTTTATATACATAGCGTTCAGGAACAAGATTATACAGGGACAATGTCAACGGCGTCCGTACTCTGGACAGTGCGATAAGGATGTACTGCGGCGGCAGTCCAGAGTTCAGGAGTAGGAATGATGGGGGTTGGAATTGGTCGTGGCATACGCCCTCCCGGAATTCGAAGGAATTTCATACCTAGTGTTAAGCGTTGGATGGGCCCTCCTCGGAGGGGTCATCCTCCACAGCGTTAGTTGTGGTGTCCATGTCCTTGTCGTCTTTACGCGTGGTGCCGTCTTTGGTGTTGTGAAGACGCCATTCACTGATTTTGGCGTTTAGACCCATTGTGGTGCTTAGAGAGCCGGTCTCAGATACTGCGTAGCGTTCGATTCCGCGAGTCGCCTTAGGCATCCTAGTATCCTTTCTAAGTTTCCATAGGTTCTTCCTCTGAGTTTCTCTGGCGTGAGCCATTAAACCTGCGAACAGGATGCTTTGATCCATGTCTGTCTTCGTAAAATTCGCCAAGGTTGCACCGGTGATACTTTCAGTTGGTTTGTTGTTTGCTTTGCGGCGAGGGGGCTTCGGAAACAGCGTGGCAGTGTCCCTATTGAGGTTGTCTGATACTTTGTTTTCAACACGAAGGGTTGCCAGCTGCGATGGGGTGAAGAAGCAATCGTAGGTGACGATCTTCTGTGAGCGATGGAGGCGTCCGTCTTTTATGTAAGATAGGTAGGCATTGTAGCCTTCAGGAATGCCGTGATTAATGACCCGGACGATTTCAGGGTAGTGAGGGCTGACACATATCTTCCAACCTCGACCGAGCGCCACGGATGTTTGGATGGTCCTGACCATCTCGTCGACAGCTACGATGAGCGGGGCGCTGTCAGGTCCTTGGTTGATTGCAAAGTTTCGTTCTTCCCAGTTGAGGCTGAAACCGGGGAAATTGTTTGGGGTGAAGAAAGCGGCGGTGAGAGTGATAGGCATTGGTTGTAGGTCAATGTGGTTTAGGGATAGTCTGGATTCGGGGATCTGGTGTTCTATATACTCGAGGAATTCGATCGATCCTGCGAATAGATTATCCACACCTTCAATCGGTTCCTCGCCATTTATGATGGGGGGTAGTTCTGAGATGTTTCCAATTCCGAGCGTCTCGAAGTACTCCGACAGGGGCTGTAGGTGTTCAATCTTTGAATATGGGAGCCATGTCTTGTCCCCCGACTTCCATTGTAGTAGAAACATCGCATCCGATTTGAAACCTTTGTGAGCGATGACTTTGTCTATTTTCCACTCACCGTCATCTTTCCCAATAACCTGCTCATATGACCGTCTGGGGAATAGACGATCGTCGTTGGGGACATGTATGCGCAGTAGAGACGAGTGGAAGACATCGTGAATGCCCCGTCTTCTCAGGTCCGCGGGCAGTTCTAGCTTGCACAATGTCTCTCCCATGATTGATGTGATGCGGAACGGTCCGATGAATTTAGGTAGAAGCTTGCGGGCTAGACCTTTCGGGAAGGAAATGTTCGTAGTTGACAAATATGCCAAGTCACCTTCTTTGAATGGTGAGGGGATCCTACGGCGGTTTGTGTCCCTCGTCTGTTTCACTCGATTCGCGAGTAAGCTGTCATGTCGGACGTTAGAGCTAGTTTGATCTTGTTAGCAAACGTTGTGACTCCAGGGAAGGCAGACAGGCCTGGGTTGTCCCACAGAAACGTTCTTGGCAGCCTTCCGGAGTTAAGAAAGAACGGTGCATAGCCTGTTGTGTCTGAACGGGCGATATTGAGTGCAAATTCTACTGAGGGGAGCTTGGTTACCCAATCACTCTGGACCTCATTCACGCACTGGCGTAGCATTTGCGTGATGGTTCTGTTTGCTCTTTCCGTCAATCCGTCGGTTTGCAGGTGGTAAGAGCTCGATAGTTTTAGTTTGGTGCCTACCAGCGTGTGCAGGGCTGACCAGAATCGAGAAGTGAATAAAGAATCCCGATCACTTACAATGACCTTTGGTAGACCGTGCAAACGATAGACTTCGTTGAATATGAGTTCCGCTACGTCTGTAGCTTTGTAGTCAGTACAGCTCGCCACCAGGTGAACCATTCCTGTTAGGTGGTCAACAATTGTTTTGATTGAGTCGAATGACCCGTCGCGGTTCTTACTGGCAGGCAAGGGCCCAACGAAGTCGACCCCGATCACTTCCCAAGGTTCGTTTGGGACTGGCAAATTTTTCAGCTGCCCGTAAGGTCTGTGGTTAGTAGCTTTGGTCGTTGCGCATATGACGCAGGACTCACAGAAGCTGTGTACATCTACTGCCACGGAGCGCCACCAAAGATGGTCCCAAAGAAATGCCACTGTCTTGCGGGCTCCTAGGTGAGCGAGTAAGGAATGTGCTTCCTCGATTACCAGTTCATGAATGCTACGTTCATTGACAAAAAACTTTGGTACACATAAGAGACGTCGGCTATCAATGTTGATGAAGATCCGACCTCCCTCAACCACAAAGTTTCGGAATTGTTTGGGATTGTCTAAGACTGCTCCATCGCGTTGCAGTCGTAGTTCCCCAGAACAAGTGTCAGGAGGTCCACTCCTGAGAGAGTCCCCCGCAGAAGCGAGAGGAAAGAAGATTTTTCCAACACGTTAGCTGTTGACTCGGTGACATTACGTGGTTCCGAGGTAGTTGATCTGTTTTCAACTGCCTCCGCGGAGCCACCAGTCGGGACGGAGATCTGAGATTCAGTCTTAACCCGCCCTCCGTTATTCGTTCTGGGGGTTATTGTTACCTCAGAGTTCTGTGGTGCCCTAGTCTTTTTCACACAATTTCTACCTTTGGTTGCTTCAGTCACCACGGCGTCCATTTCAGCCTTCTTGGCTGATGGACGTCTAGACGTCCTCAATTCCATTTTATTTAAATAAACCGCATCTGGCAGTGTGCAACTTGCCTCAATGTCAACTCGCAGAGGCATCGTGATGCTCGAGAGTTCGAGTGCATCGTTTTCGACGTTGTCATGGTAGGTGTACTCTGAACGAGCGCGAATAGTACCTGGCGTGTCGTTGGAGTATATACGTGATAGCGCGTCTGCAAATACGTTGTCAACTCCGGGGATGTATTCCACACGGAAGTCGAATTCCGCGATTTTTTCAAGCCAGCGAGCCTGATGCCCTGATAACTCTTTCTGCTTGATTAGGTGCGTTAAACCCTTGTGGTCCGTTATCCAAGTAAAGCTGACTCCTTGCAGGATATCTCGATGTCTCAGCATGGTTTCTACACCGGCTAGCATTTCAATCTCATGCACTGCATAGTTTTGTTGGGCAGGATTCAGTTTCGCAGAAAAGAACGCTGCTACCTTCGCGCCTTTTTTCCAAGTTATTCCTTGCAGGACGCACCCGGCCATGCCAGTCGCGCAACCATCTGTTAACATCCAGACAGGTGGGGCCCCTTCTTTGTAGTCGAGTGGGACGCGGTGGTGCATCTTCGATGCCGAGGTGAGGTTCTTTACTTCTTGGAAGGCCCTTTGTTCATTGAAACCCCAACGGTACGGGACAGTATCCCCAGTCAGGTTACTCAAGTGGCCCATTGGTATTCGCACACTTGCTATGTCATCTGCCAGGAAACCAACTGAGCCCAGGAATCCACGCAGTAGATCCCTGTTCGTGGGCGATTTCCATTTGGAAATTGCATCTACCTTTTCCGGATCCATTCGGATTCCTTCTTCATCAACGATTCGACCAAGGATCCTCAGTTCTCGTGCTAGGAAATTTAATTTTGACTTGCTCAAGTACAATTTCTCTCGCAACAGGATGTCAATCACCAGTTTGATGTGACGGATGTGGTCTTCGATGGAATCCGAATACACGACTATGTCGTCCAAATAAACATCCATGAACCTCCCAAGGAACGATGAGAAGAGGAAATTCATCAGGGTTTGGTACGTGGATGGGGCGTTGCAGTCTCCTTGTTGGATAACTAAGCTAACCATGTTACCATCAGGTGTCGAAACCGCCGTTTTATACACGTCCTCCGGAGCGATACAAATCTGTTCATAGGCGTCCTTGCCATCCATTGTTGAACGAAACTTCGCTCCTGCAGCCCTCCTTAGGATGCCCTCAATATCCGGTAACGGTGAGGCTAGTTTCCTGGTGTTCGCATTTCTGCGTCGCAGATCGGTGACTACACGGAGGCGGTTCTTTTGGCTGCCATGCTTTGGTATTAGCAACAGCGGGACAGTGTTGTTTGAGGTGCTGATACGCCACCTCCCACTCTTAATATGTATACGCGTCTCGTTTCTCCACCCAGTCAGATCTGAATTTCTCTGGCAGCCGCGATGGACGCCAGGGAATTATCAGTGACTCGTCAATGAGGGGTATTCTGTGGTTAATTTCCCGCAGGGGAGGGAGGTCCGTTTCTGCCATGGTTCGGCATAGGGGCATTGCATACGCCTTCAACTCCTCGCGTACATGTTGTAGGTCATCTACTCCGAACCCGACGGTTTGGGTGGCAATCTCAGCAATAGTCGGGCCCTCCAACGGCAACCGACTGTTACTTCCAATGACCACTCGCGCAGCGTTGAAGCCAACCGTCACAGAGTGTTCGTACATCCAGTCCGTGCCCAATATAATAGGGTAGTTTATGTTTGCGACATCAAATGAATGCTCCTCGTCAATCCCTTGGTATTGTAAATGAGCAACAATGCGTCGGCAGATTTTTGAACAGGACCCTTGGACTGCTAATTGCAAGGTGAGTGGGGGTTCAATGATTTCCTCCTTGAATTTCAGCTGATCAATTAACGTAGTGCTCATGAAGGTTCCCAATGACCCCAAGTCCAACAACGCGGTGACGGGATGGCCATTAATTCGGAGTACGATTACGATTGGACGTGCTACCTTACGTCCAGGCTCCTTAATTCGCACTGCGTTCCGCTGCAGTCCTGGATATTTGTTATGGCAAATTCCATCTGAGACATTCTCGCAACAGTTTGACAAGCTGTTTGCAATACCATCGGTAAACATCGAACCGTGGCTCGTCAAGAAGTGCCGTGTTTAGTGGCCAGCGTATACCATATAACGCGTCTTCCACGACGTAAACGTCACAGCGGAATCCTGATAGGAAAACACGAAATCGCTGCCCCTGCTCCCCGTAGTTGTTTCGCCTGGGATGAAAATCAGGCAGGTTATCACCAGGGTAGCAGGCAGCCCCATTCAGTATTTGGGACACCCGTGTTCCTCGAGCGTCCCCCATTCGTCGAGAGCTAGTCTCGTTTCTCACGGTAGGACTGCTCTGATCATTTAACTTCCTTGCATACCATTCGCTTGGGTCAAAATCCGGGTTAGTCAGTAACGACGTTGAGATCTGGCACTCTGAGTCCTCGTACGCCGAATCGAGAAGCAGATGGGTATGATCTGATATTCGGTAGGCCACGAATCGTTCGATGCTTCCCACAGCCTCATCACTAGGCAGCTCCCCAGAGAATAGTGTAATGTAACGATGCTGACTAAAATGGAACACGCTGGAATTGCACGCAGCGAACCGTTGGACTATCATGTCCCATTTAGTAGCCATCTATTACAGCATATAGCCCAATCCCCCGCTTCTAGGACCTCGTTACCCTAGTTCGGCCGGGATGGAAACTGTAGCGGCCCAATCCGCTACAGAGATGCAAGCAGTAGCAGCGCAGTACAAACGGGAGCTCCAAGGCGTTTCACAGACACCTTTCCCAGCAGGACCATCTCGGCACATGCCTAACAAACCACGAAACGCCCCATACCCATTAATGTCACCTCGTAAAGCAAATGGCATCAAAGACCACTAACCAAGTCCGCGCTCATGCAATGGATTCACAGGGCAGCGAGAAAACTCAGCCTGCCGATCATGCAAGGACACGGAATCAGGATCGGAGCCACGCTTGAGTACCTGCTACGAGGAGTCCCATTCGACGCAGTACGAGTAATAGGCAGATGGAAGAGCGACGCTTTCCTACTATACCTTCGCAAACATGCCAAGATCATGGCTCCCTACATGCAACCAGAACTACACCAAGAACTGATACGATATACCATGCCCCCCGTCAGATGAACGTGCACTCCCCCAACCCTGGGGAATCCACGACCCGCTGGATGCGTCGCACACTCCTCCCAACATCGGGAATCGCAGCTTGCCGTGTATTCACAGAACCTCCACGCGGCCAGGACCCAAAGGTCTTCGACCTTTTCCCCATAGCGCAGACAGAGAAGAGCCTCCTCACGAGGAGAAGAACTCTCATATATAACTTCAGACGTTAGGTAGTCGATAGCATCACAACAAGTCCAAAGAGATGCGAATATCTGAGAGATCTCTATGTAGTTTCAACTTTCCACCATGAGTAGGGGAGTCCGAAGTATCCGTGGGTCCGAGGTGCGCAACACGGCATTTCCGGCACGGCAATTAAGTGCTTCTGTCTCATCGATTCAATCTGAAAAACAACGCCCACATGGGTTCAACTCGGGTTTAACGACGACGACGACGACGACGACTTTTGGTAGTTCCAGCAAATCAAAGACTTTGGTTTGAACCTGCTTGCCTTGAATTTTTTCCTTTAATTCTCTTTGCACCCAATCACTCGACAACAGCAACTTCGGCACCAACGTCGAACCTGACGGATTTAACAACCAGCGACCAACGAAGGATTCAATAGAGACGGAGTGAATAGACGATTACTCGGAAAGAAGCAAAACAGGTTCGCAAAGTACCGAGCCAAAGACGTTGAATTTCCAGGTTAGTTCACATTCCGACTGTCCTGCCAATATTTGCTTATCTATTCATTTAAACGTAGAATGTCGGACCAGGCAGAATACGCAGACTATGGAGATTATACAGCCTATGCGGCTTATTCGGATGAAAGTCCGGAATACACACCAAATGCAGAATCTACTTCGACTTCGAGTTCTACGCCTACTCCTCCATACTCTATTCCTCCCCCTCCATCAGCTTTACCAAACTCACTAGGAGCTGGTGGAACAGATATTGAGCTGGAAAATCTGTTTAATAATGTCTGGTCAGGTTATGGTGCTGGAGGGTTGAACAATTATCAGAACGTGTACAATGCTCATGAAGATTCTGGTTATGGAAATGACGGGAACTTCTCCTACACAGGCTCGCCGACTGAGTACACTAATCCGTAACACATCCCATTCATCCACTGGAGCTACATCAATACCTACTTCGATATCTACCATCACCTCTATACCCCGACCCCCACCCCTTCCATCGCATATGACAACACCCAGAGGCTCACGGCCTTTGCCACTACCACCCGGCGCTCCCTCTTCAGCGGGTATTCCCCCCTCTTTGTCATCTGCCTCTGTTCCTTCCGCAGTTTCGATAATTCGAAATTCCATCGCCTCAGCTTCCGATGGACGAAGTACGCCTACTTTGGATTCACCGGTATCGGCTCGAGGACGACAATTACCCACCGCTCCTGGAGCTTCTGGCCCGCCAGCACTCATGAGTGCTGGATTGGGATTGGGATTGGTTTCCGCCGGCCTCGGCTCAGCGGGGATATATTCTCCCGGATACGCAAGCAGCGAGGATCCATACGGGACTGGAGGCAATCACACTCCCGTCGCTGGTGCAAGCTCCTCAGCAGTGATGAGAAACGACGACCAATACTGGGAAGACGAGATCCATGCTGGTCCTTCGTCCAATCCCGGATTTATTTCCCCTCGGTCTCCGTATGATGAATATGAAGGGTACGTTGATGACGATGCTTCGTCTTCGTCGTCTTCGTTTGCTTCGCGATATGTGAATTTCAGCTTGTTATCACACATCGCAGTGCAGTTGAAGGATAAAGTACCGAGAGGGACACACGTAAAGGGAAGTATCCCTTATCCGGGAGGGTTCACGGGTAAAGATATAGTGGTGAGTCTCAATGTCATTTCATTTCTATTTAATCTAAATCCTTCGCCTAGTCTACCATACAATCCCTCATTCAGCGTGAACTTCTCATCAACCATGGCGTATCTACCTCTGATAGACGAGCTGCTTTGCAGGTACCCATTTCCATTACCATGGTGTTGTGTTATCTGTGTGCTTACCTCTTTATCTAGGTAGCGAGATCTCTCCAGAGTCAACTTTTCTTTTACGAAGTCGAATGGGGAGGAAGGGTTTTACAAGATGGCGTCGAAGATGTTTACATGTTCTTGGACGATCTGGACGGTGGTGCTGGTCAGTTACCTTTCAATATGGCCTAATTCACTTCACTAACTATTCCCTCCCAGGCTCATCTTCTGCCCAGCCTTCATCGCCCTCCGAGCTGACTGAACTACCAACTGGAATTATAACCGCACTCACCAAATGCTATTCACCCGATTGTGTAGAGGGAATGACTTGTTATAGTCCAAGGTGTCCGAGGAAGGCGAGTCAACACAATTACTCCTCACGCACCTCCCTTGTTTGACCAATCATTGACCAGGGAGACTCTATTCTTGGACCTTCCTCTAGCTCTCTCTCACGCGCAGGAGGCTCCCTCGTAGCTGTCGACCCCGGCTCTCCTATATCAAAGGTAAGGGACAGAGGCGAAGAGTGGATCAAGAGTGTGTCAAGCGAGGTGTTGGTGAATTTACCGGAGAGTGAGGTCAATCGACAGACGTGAGTTAATCTTTCCCTCCCAGATCTTCCCTTCGGCTTCGCCTAACTATCCGTCACTCCTCCATTACCACTAGAATCATCCACAAACTAATCTCAAAAGAAGAACAGTACCTCGCTGACCTTGATACGATCGAAGCTATTTTTATTCGTCCCTTGCGAGAATCCAACCCTTCTATAATCAAAGCCCGGCCCTCGTCTTCCTCACCTCCTACCTCGACATCGAATCCACAACTCAACCAGCTGACTGCTTTAAACTCCAGCTATGGACCGAGCGGCATGCATCCGTATGCAAACAACGCTGGGGTAAACGGGTTAAACGGACCAGGCGTATACACGAACGGCAACACACAGAATGGCAATGAAGATCGTGAAGCGCTGTTTTCGTTCATTGATGCGGTGTTCAACAATATATTGGACCTCAGAGAGACGAATAGGCGGTTGTTGGAGATTTTGTATATCAGGCAACGGGAACAGGTAAGAGGTTATATTTTGTTCTATTTTCTGCTGACCCTTGATCCTCTCCCCCCTCTGTCCGTTTGTCATAGTTCCCAATCATCCAACGTATAGGCGACATATTCCTCGAGGCAGCCACCGAACTCTTTCGGGTCGCATACCCGACTTATATCGGTGGCTGGCCACAAGCCGAGCGGAGGCTCAGAGAAGAATACGAATCGAATGGAGAATGGAGAACATGGGTCGAACAAGCCTGTAGACAAGCTCAGCAACTCACATCATTCTCGCACTCGTCATCGAATTCCCAAACTGGTGGTGATAGTGGACAGAATCAACCAACTGCCTATCCTTCCTCAACCTTACCATATGGTTCCTCTTCCACATCTTCTTCCACATCCATATACACCGACCCTTTGTCTTCATCATCCTCTTCCCCAGAAGCTTCCTCGTCGTCCTCGGTCATGCCGACAGTAGCCGTTAATCCTTCCAGCCCTCCCGTGAATACCTCTCTTATGTCTTCGTCTTCGAACAACGCAACTGCGAGCAATGCCAATTCCAATTCAAGTCCAAGTTCTTCGGCCGTTCGACTCGATCTGAAGCATTACCTCACCAGACCATCGGAGCATTTGCAAAAGTACCCTGTGCTGCTTTCGGCCATTTTGAAGGAGACGGCGGAGGGCAATCCGGATGCGGAGTTTTTGCATGAAGCTATTGAGGCGCTGGGGAATTTGCAGACTGTGAGTAGGGGAATCAGCGTCTTGAGTCTCCCTTTTCTTTCACTCTTTTCTCTCGACTGATAAACCCTTATCGGCTGCTTCCCCTGGCTTAGGTTGCTCAACTACGAACATTCCAGCAAGCCATGGGGCGAGGTCTTCCTGGCAAATGGGAGTGGCATGATTTGGTTAGTAAGGAGACTAGGGAGTCGCTGGAGAGAAAGGAGTGTAAGAGGCAGAGTATCATCTTTGAGTTGATCAAAGGAGAGATGGCCTATGCTAAAGATTTGGAGAACATCGATATCGTGAGCCAAGTTTTCATTTTGAACGAATGAATGTCTCATTAATTCAATTCCTCTTGTCATACAGATGTACATACGTCCTTTGCGAGAAGCGGATCCACCTATCATCACTCGGGATCGTCTCGATTCATTCATAACTGACGTCTTTCACAATTTCGCAGAGTTGCATGCTCATCATCAGAGGCTGGTGGAAAAGTTTCATGAAGTGCAGACGGAGGAGTTTCCTGTCATCCGGTGAGTGTCTGATTTCTCCAGTTGAACGCATTTATGCAAATCGATATTTTTTTGAGTATCGCTCTGTTGTTAATTCTTCCTTCCCCTTGCCTTGTTCTCCAGGTCTGTCACAGCAGCTGTATTCGATGCGGCACTCAATTTCCGCGAAGCCTATATGGAATATATCCCGAACTACCCGATTGCGGCGTATCGAATCGACGATGAGATGGCGAATAACCCTGCTTTCAAGACGTTCGTTGAGGTGAGCTGATCTCACTGTTTTTTTTTGTTCTTGCCTCAAATATACGCAATCTCTTCATACTAGCAATGTGTCCGGCATCCAGACGCCCACCGTCTTGACATGAAGAGCTTCATAAACCGACCTATCCCACGTCTACTTCGATACGAGCTTCTATTAAAAGGGATTTTGGATGAGACTCCAGAAGGGCATGAAGACCGGGTAGAGATACCCCAGGTATTGGAAGTCATCAAGGCTGTTGGGAAGGATACAGAGCCTGGTGTGGTTAGTGCGAAGCAGAAGGTGGAGCTATGGAGGTATAATAGTAATATTGTGTTCAAACCTGGTGAATGGATTGTGAGTCTCCCTTATTTCTGCTAAGAGCTAATGAATAACCTCGATTGCAGGACATGGATCTCTTGGACAAAAATCGCTCACTTATACATACGGGGAGATTGCTACGTCAGCCGGATGGTGGGTTGGAATGGAATGGGTGGGGCGAATTGTTTGTCTTGTTATTCGATAATTATGGTGAGCCGTAGTTTCAGTTTATTCCCGGTCCTAGCTATCCTTACGCTCGCTTTACACAGTTGTGATGACCAAAGCTCGCGAGAAAGATGGAATAACGAAATACTTTGTCAACCGTCGTCCAATACCTCTCGATCTCCTCACCCTCGTCAACTTCACCGACCCACCGACCCAACGAGGTGCTGGCCTCCTTCGTAACCTGCGCGGTGGTGAACGACACAACACGACTGACACGTCCTCACCTTCACCTCTCACCTCATCTAATTCCACTGGCGCCTCCGGTCTTTCATCCTCAACGTCTACCTCAGGAGTTGGCACATCCGCAAATACCCCAGCTGACACTTCACGCACGGACGCCCGCTCTGTCTACCCCTGCACGATCCACCACAATGGCCGAATGGGGGGAAACTACATCTTATACGCCGAATCAGCCTCCGCTCGCTCGGAGTGGAAGGAAAAACTCGAGGAAGCTGTTGGGTTAAGGAAGGTGGTGCAGGAGAGCAATAAGGTGTTTGAAATTGAGACGTTGAGTTCGGACACGTTCTTGGTTCCTAGTATGGGACTTGGTGGGAATGAACGTGGAGATCGGGGTGCGGCAGGGGGAGGCTTAGGACCGAGTTATGAGAATGCGTTCACTGGCAAGGTTACGTGTTCGGTGCCGTTCAATACGCCTGATGGGAGGGGGCTAGTGGCGATTGGGTGTGCGGAAGGGGTATGGATTGGGTTTCGACATGATTCGAGATGTAAGCTCACTGGTCTATTTTAAATGTGGTGTCTCTGAGCAGTATCTACTCTACAGCGATGCGTCGCGTCCTACATCTCAAGATGGTTACACAATATGCAATGCTGGAAGATTTTGGTATCTTTTTAGTATTGGCTGACAAGGTGCGTTGGCACTGAGTTTTCGAGTCGACTACATTAAGCTTTACTGTTATGTAGTCCCTCTTCGCATATCACATTGAAGCTCTCGTACCCTCATCTCCATCGAGCTCTCATTCTTCACAAACACCGCAGAAGCTAAGTGGGAACAAGGATGTATACTTCTTTAGCGTTGGAACGTTACACGGACGAACGTTGGTCATATACATGAAAAAGAAGGGGGTAAGTCATTGTGGTTTTGTCTTCGTTTTCCATCACCAATGCTTCCATTGCTCTAGCTGGACAGTATATTCCATGTCGTTGAACCCGTTGTTGAAAGGATAAACGAACGAGCAAAGGCTCCGCAGGGTCTTATGGGTTCGCGATTTGGATTCAGACAAGCCAAGTCAGATTGGTTCAGAGCTTATCGGGAGTTCTTCCTTCCCTCAGAATCATATGATCTGATTTTCCTGAAAGTGAAGATTGTGATATTATGTGCAAAGGGATTTGAGATCATGGATTTGATGGAGTGAATGAACTCGCCTTTCTTTGCCAGTACCAAATTGCTCATTCGATCTTTCTCTGTAGCCTTCAAAGTGTGACCATTCCGCAACGGGAAGATCCTCGACATGCGCCGCTGGCAAAAAGGTGGGAAAGCTGTCGGCCGTTAGGGATGTTCAGGTCAACGGACGAGGAATTCTTGTTGTGTTACACGGGTGCGTCAGACTTTTTCATGTCGTTTCCCGTTGTTCATTTGCTGTCTAGAATTCGGTTTATACGTTAACAAACACGGGGACCCCAGTCGCCATACAGGCTCCATTGAGTGGGAGGGTACT
>MU790980.1:0-14747 GCA_027886635.1 Lentinula boryana | reverse complement strand
TCGCTCGCAGGTATGTGTATTCATATTCTAGTTAGCATTCGTCCTCTCACCATCGCTCGCAGCGCGTTTACGATTATCGCACGTAATTAGTTTCACCCTCCCTCCTCCCTTTCACATACATATTAAACATCTACCTACCATATCTATTCTACCTATTAGCTAGATCGCGCCTTCCCATACTAGTCTCCCGTAGCTTGGCTTGAGGCTGTTCCCTTCATTGGCACAGCCTCGAGAGCTTTAGACCTCAATAGATAAATCCTATTGTCCCCAAAACCCCTCGAATCTCTTCGCCCTCCTACACTTCATTCTCGAGGAGACGCAAGCATTGATGACCCAATGATTGATCGTTTGATGTTGTTTGGTTTCCAATTGAACCTTCAACTCAAGCTCAACTTGAACGTACGATTTTCAGCGCAAAGTTTCTAGTACACTGCCTGTTTTCAACTCGCTGCGCAAAGTTTTCTCGTTGATCCTTTTCCTGTCAACATGAAGCTACACGGGGTAATAATTGGAAAACTTCTGTTTGAACCACCCCGTCCGCCTCTTTCCTTCTCTTTTCTGATCCATCAACCGAAGCTGTAAAGTCCGCCTTTGGAATTGGAACACTACGCCTCTCGAATGCCGAATGGAATAGTGTAAATCAAAATTTGCAGGTTTGCACTTGAAATCTCCTGAAGCTCATATTTTCTTCGCGACAGGACAAAATTGCAAAGTCCGCCTTTGGAACATTACGCCTTCGAAATATCGGAAATCAAAATTGGCACCCTTTCACTCTAAATACCCTGATTGATACTTTTTTGCGGCGGGACCGGTTCATCCAGAGTTCTGCATGCACGCACAAGATATACCCTGGGCCACAGAAGGCTACGAATGTCATTAGTAAATTGCAGAATATACAATGGATCATACAGAGTTCATAATAAGTATACAGTATGCATAACAAGGATGAACCATAGAAGAATGAAACGACAATACATACAGCACTTGGCTCGTGAGGGACTGCAAAACACCCACCATCCTCCTATTGGTCATCCGTCGTATACGAAATCTGTGTAGATACTCTCCGCGTCGTCTGAATAATAATAATATTCACTGTCATTTTCTCTGCTGTTCTCTCGTATGATTTCAACCATGATAGCATCCCAGTCGATCTCGGGGGTGAAATGCGGATCCCATGTCAATGAGGGAGGTTTCCTATGACGGGCTAACGAGTCTGTCTCGAAACTTGTCTGATGATCTGATACTGATGATAGGTGTGTACGCTGTGAAGCATGCTGTGGCCGAGATGGGAGTGGAGGCAGCTTTCGCACTCCAGTCGGACGGGGAAGTGGCCTCACAGGTTTAGGGACCTGGGGAAGGGGTCTAATCATCCTAAGCTTTGGTCTGCGTCGCATATGTGCTCGACGACTTAGTGTACAATGATAATCGTCACTATCCCTGGTCAGATTTGCTAATTAACTCCTTTGAAACGAAAGACTCACCAATTACAGCAAAATTCAGACAGGCAGGAGGTACGCGTTTTGGATGGACCAAGGAAGGTTACGGGACAATAGGCTGTGGAGGCTGTAGAGTATGAAGCCTCAGATATCTGCTCCTCGCTTGTACAGGTAAATGAGTAGGTGGAAGGTGACGAGCTGAGGGAACTTTGTGAGGACGACGAGTCTGTGGACCTGTGAATCCGAAGAGAAGGGGATAGTTTTGAAGGAAATAAAAAAGTTGTCGATTTCTCTCGATTTACCAGAGCCATTGTCGACGCTTTGAAGTGTTGTACGCCTTGACCTAATCTGTATAGCAGGTCGGAGAGGATGAAACCTCATACTCGATAGCTTCGTATTAATATACTACCTTGCTGTGATATGTGCAATGAAACAAATCTGTGCTGTTGAACAATTATGATTGATCTCATGAACTCTCGACTCAGAAGAACAGTCAGCTTGGATGTAATGTGCCCTGTGAATTATTCCATCATGATCGCGAACGACCGACCGGCCTGGAAACGTTCGGCACTGCCAGACTCTGGAGGTCCCATCATCGCCACGGTCCAGTATTCATTCCAACTTTATTTCCGACTTGCATTCGGATGCGTACACAGCAGCCTGATGATGAACGGATTCCTATTGAAGATGAGAAATATGATATCACCGACCCTTTCAGATATTTCCGCGTCGGTGAAGAGAATATTGGTACACAAGATCTAGTCAATTCAGAGCTTCTATCTGTTCTGCCTGGACAGCATTATTCACTTAACGGAAAAACTCTTCGCTTGGAGTTCGAGAGTAATAGTGAAGTACAAGGATCAATCTCTATCAGCCTTCAGGTGGACGCATCTCCGGGTTGTGGGGGAATCGTTTGGCCTGCTGGACAGGTTCACCCTTCATCACCTCAGTTAATTCTGTGTCTAACTGATCTCGCTTATAGATTCTTTCCAGTTATCTGATCAGAAGGGGATCAGAATTGCTACAAGGCAGACGTGTTGTCGAACTTGGCAGTGGGACCGGACTCGTCGGTCTGATAGCAGCCAAGTTAGGTGCAGGCACGGTATGGATCACAGATCAAGCGTAGGTCCCTTTGTGCGTGTGGGCATCGGATTGAGAGCTAAGGCGGTACACCCAGACCTCTCCTCGACATCATGCAACAAAACTTGTCATTGAATAGCCTGCAACGCAATTGCATCGCAGCCGAACTAGACTGGTGCGCCTTTGTCGTTCTGCGTAATATGTAGAGTGGATGATCCGTCGTTCTTTCAGGGGAACATCAGTACCTGCCTCACTTCCGCTTCCAGACGTGATATTGGCAGCAGATTGTGTGTATTTTGAACCCGCCTTCCCGTTGCTCGTTCAGACACTTGATGCCCTCGCCACGGAGAGGACGCAAATATTCTTTTGCTACAAAAAACGCGTACGAACATTCATCTTCTCATTGGAACTCTTGATGAGCCTGATATATACTTTCACAGCGAAAGGTTGCCATGATTTATCAAATGATTCGTCTACTGATCCAACTTATTCAGGCCGATAAACGGTTCTTTGGCATGTTGAGAAAGAAGTTCACTTGGCAAGAGGTAAGAACATGAATCTTGTTCACGCACTTCAAGTGACAGACGCTATGGTTCTACATATCATAGGTTATGGACGACCCAAATCGAAACATGTATAATCGGGAATCTATCACACTGATCAAGCTTTCGAAAGTGGTATGACACCCAGATTCCTTTCGACCAGGACGGACGTCGTCGTAATCAGCTATCATTACTTGAGAATGTAGAGCAGAATCGAGCCGTATCGGTCCAGTCCATTACTAAGTGTTGAAGCTGAATGCCATGACTGACAGCCCAGTGATGCCCTGAGTACTAAGTATAATATATGTCCGAATAAGATCCATTGTGTATCATTCTACACGAGTTTGTATCTGGTTTTTGAATCAGTACATAATTAGCACCAGGAAAAGATGCGACATACCTGCAATCCATGAATACCTTCTATTTCTTTCTTCAATGTTTCTGTAACAAGTCTATGCTGTTTGACCATAGGCAAGCCCTTGAAGGCATCGCTTGCAATAGTTATCGCGTAGAAATCGCCACAGCCGCCTGGGATATGACATATCAGTACCGAGAAAGGAGAAAATTGCCTGATTCTCGCACCCGAAATGTCCTGGACTTGTAATGAGGTTGGATTGAATTTCTCAGTCAACTTTTCCCGTATATGTTGTTCTCCTTGCGTAGAGGTTGCGTGTGCATTTGATTCATATGAGGTCGCAGCGAACCTGCGAATTTGAACGGTCGTTTGTAGACAGCGTCGAGAAAGAGAGAACATGGGTCTTGGTCAGTAACTGACAGTCGGCGCGTCTGTCATTGGTCAGCGACGCGTAACGGATCGGAATCCTGGAGCGGCCTCGTTACGGCCCGATGAAGATCTAGCAAGTCTCGACCGCCTAGATTGTCCTTGTACCTGTACCGCCAGTATCTATGCTGCCGTCCTGTTTGAGGGCCAAATTTTCCCTCCAAACAACCTCTAAATGGTCAAGAACGCTATGGTCGCACGATGGAGTTAAAGCTTTCACCATCTCTTCACCATCTTTACGCACAAATGCACTTTTAGCTCTCCCCCGGTCACCGTTCTCTAATACGTTCAAAAGTAGTTTCTCATCATCATCTACGCGATTCTCCGCTCGGAATGCTCAGAATGATACACTTGCTGCTGAGAAACGGTTCTTCTCAACCAATAATTCACAGCCCGGAGGCCCGGTAACTCTACCTATACTGCCACCTAAATCTGTGGGCATATGGTTAATGGCCTCCTCCACCCTTGTCCTCGCAATTATCGTCGTTGGTGGTATCACGCGCCTTACAGAGTCAGGTCTTAGTATCACGGAATGGAAGCCCGTCACAGGAATCATACCACCCATCTCCCAAGCTCAGTGGGAAGAAGAATTTGAAAAGTATAAGGCCACACCAGAATTCAAACTGTACGCTACAGAGCTTGATATCTTTAAAGGGTGCTTGACATATGTCGCTTAGATTGAATCATTCATTCCAGATCGAGGATTTCAAGCGTATCTTCTACATGGAATGGGGACATCGCGTCCTTGGTCGTTTAATTGGTGTCGCGTTTGTTGGTCCCTTGTTGTATTTTGCCGTCAAAAAGAGGATTTCAAAGCCTCTGGCTACTAGACTTGGTGGTTTAGCACTGTTGATTGGTGCACAGGGTGGTCTTGGATGGTACATGGTTAAATCTGGCTTGGACGATGCGTTAATGGAGACTCCTGGAGCAGTTCCTCGTGTCTCGCAGTATCGTCTCGCTGCGCATCTAGGTCTTGCCCTTTTGCTTTACGCCGGAATGTTCAGCTCGGGTTTGGCTATAGTCAAGGAATGGAAGTATGCAACGGGAGCGAAATGGATGGGCCTTACAACGTCGGCATTTAATGAAGCACTCAATTCTCCTGCTGTAATGAAATTCAAGGCTAGATCATGGGTTTTAACGGGACTGATTTTTTTAACCGCGCTATCGGGTGTGTAGCTCTCAATGTTTATCATCATCTTCGGTTTTGACTATAATAGGCGCATTCGTGGCGGGACTCGATGCCGGGTTACTTTATAACGAGTTCCCACTCATGGGTGGGCGGTTGGCTCCTCCCAGAGACGAACTCATGTCTCCGGCTTACGCCAAACGTGCAGATGGATCAGACAAATGGTGGAGGAACATTTTCGAAAACCCTACTACAGTCCAGTTTGATCATCGCGTCTTGGTGAGTTTTTTTGATCTCTCAATCAAGAGGAACACTCAACCAGTTTCGAATACGTAGGCTATGACTTCGTACCTCGGTACAACCTTTTTATTCCTCCGAGCTAGAAGCATGCGTGCAATTTTGCCACCGTTGACACGGAGTGCAGTAACTGCAGCATTCGCGGTTGTGAATGTGCAATTACTACTAGGAATCACGACACTTCTCCACTTGGTTCCAGTCCCTCTGGCAGCGGCTCATCAAGCGGGAAGTGTTATGGTTCTCAGTGCCATGATACACATTCTTTTGACTCTCCGCAAGCCGGGAGCAGCAGCAAGAGCTTGGAGAGCTTTGCATATGCAGCGGCTCAATGGAGGAACCAAGACTCAAACTAAAAGTACAGTACAGTAGAGGTAAAGCAGCGTTATATCCTGATTGTACCTTGAAATTGACCCCACTTACATGTTAATGACTGAGGCTTTCACCCTATGCTAGTAGTGTGATTTGAATAGTCATCAAAGTGTTGGACTCACAATAACAGTGCCCCCTAGCCTGTGTCTGCAGAAATGTCACAGAGGGAACAACCGTCTGTTCATCGTCAGTAGATTTAGCACTAACGATGGAATGTATACACAGACTTACAAGGTACCACGAGAATTTTACCCATAGTCTTGCAGCAGATTTCGAAGGAAGGATGGTCTTGACGAATGATAATGATTTGCATAGGTCTCTCCCTGTATCTCCCGATCAACGCTTAGGACACTAACTGGTATGCACATCGTTTTCCCTCTCATGTCATGGACAGGAAATTAATTTCAAAGCATGACTACCAGATACATCCCGCTCACTGCTCAAATACAATTCGTTTGCAACCTTTCAGCCCGTCTGATCATTAGAGCTCATTTCAATAGGAGAACATCTTCTGCTCATGGAGTGCAAGGAATACAGGAAATGCTTCGACTGTCTAGGCCTGTGTATCGCAAGATCGGCCAAAGCATCTGTGTGCACAAAGTTGAAATGAAGCTCTGATATACTATATCTGTTCATACGGTACTATCAGTGTCCAGCAACAGGAATCCCAGTGATGTTCCCGTGTTCAATTTCTCCTATCGCTTTTCCAGTGCTGCTACTTACATCGTCTGGAGAAAATGATGCCGCTTCAGTAACTTTTGCGCCTGGTGTTGGTTCTTGATGGCGATCTATAGTACAATTTTCTCCGAATAAATTTGGATATTGCAATGCCTTCGCGTTCCTCGAGGATTTTGATTCTTTCGTGGCGGTTCGAGCGCCTGTGGATGATCTCTACTGGGCATAGTTAGCAGCCATCTTCAAGGGATGACAGGAATAAAAGCTATGCTTAAGAAATGATGTTTCCCCTCTCATTGTTATCCTTCGTGCGGATGCAATGCGGTGGTCGAAGTTGGTGCTGTTGAACTATCCTGTACATCTGCAATCTGCGAGATCCCAGATGCGCAAGCTTCAGGTCGTTGTTGCCTTTGGAGGTGGAGGATTTTCGGCAGTTCCACCTGCTATGACAGATCCCGATTCTTCATACTATATTTTTCATGCATTTGTTCTACAGTATGTGACGACATAGATCGTGTTGCACCATTAGTTGGACGTGCTGAACAAGACACCGCCATGGGAAATTGGGAATAGTATAGGGCGCTAATATTCGGCCCGGACATTTCCATAAGCGCCAGAGACGCAAGTGTTGATAGACGCGTCACCCGAATACTTGTGGTCCTTTCCTTTGTGCATCCTTGATTTCTTCTTCCTTCAATTATGGTACGAAGACTACATCTACAACATCTTGACGTGTCACTCACTGAAACCACTAGTTTCGCAACACTTACGATTCCGATAACACTGTTTTCTCACCCCAAGGCCGTCTTCACCAGGTCGAGTATGCTCTAGAAGCCGTCAAGCAGGGTTCAGCAGCCGTAGGACTGCGTTCGAAAACACACTCAATCCTCTTGGCACTCAAAGTCTGCTACATATTTTATTTTTATGTCACAATCACGCTCATAGACTGCCAGAGGTCCACTGGAGAACTTGCATCGTATCAACAGAAGATGTTCAGGATAGATGATCATGTCGGAATCGCAATCGCAGGACTGACTTCAGATGCGCGTGTTCTGAGGTATATTATCTAAGATGACTGAGATCCGTTCTGCTCATTTGAATCCTATAGTAACTTCATGCGGCAACAGGCTATGTCCTCAAAGATGGCATTCAATCGTCCGGTTCCCGTGAATCGCCTTGTTTCTGCGATTGCCGATAGTGAGCTTGGTGTAAAGTGCTGAGCTATCGTGTGTATCTCACATCCAGTTCTTCAGAGGCCCAGGTGAACACACAGGAATATGGGAGACGTCCGTACGGCGTTGGTTTCCTCGTCATAGGTCGAGACCAATCGGGACCTCATCTATACGAATTCTCACCATCCGGGAACTCCTACGAATACTACGCAATGTCAATCGGGGCGAGGAGTCAGAGCGCCAAAACATATCTGGAGAAACACTACGAGAGTTTCGCAGATTGTACGTCGCATACTGAATTTCTCCCTCGTACAAATACCCATCCATTTGATTCAGGTTCATTGGAAGACCTTATCAAACATGGGCTCCATGCTCTGCGCGAAACTTTACAACAGGACAAAGACCTGAACGTTAACAATACATCCATTGGTATTGTCGGAGCTCCAAGTGCACACGAGAAGACAACTAATGTTAGCTTCCGGATTCTGGAGGGCGAAACTATACAACCATTCCTTGACACAATGGTACCCAAAGATGCGCCTGCCGCTGCTCCTGCACCGCCAGCATCTGCAGATGAGGATGTGCAGATGGCAGAATGAACAGAGACAGAGGCTGTATGTAGTATTATCTCCAAATTTGTATCGTTGGATTTGAGATCAGCCAAATTTGTTGAATCCTGGAAAAATATCTAGCAGACAGCTATGTAATGCTATGATATGAGCCTACACTATCGACCCTTCTTTTCTACGCGCCACTCTTTGAAGATACCGTCTAAGCTTTTGTAAATCAGATGAGAAGGAAGAAAGCGAATGATTTCGCCAATCCGTTCATCGACTTCCTTCTTTCCATCCTCACCTAAAGCTTTTGT
Organism: Lentinula boryana; assembly: GCA_027886635.1. Lineage (NCBI taxonomy): Eukaryota > Fungi > Basidiomycota > Agaricomycetes > Agaricales > Omphalotaceae > Lentinula > Lentinula boryana. The sequence continues at coordinate 6,401 of MU790980.1, read as the reverse complement.
AGCATATTCGATACTCATTTGAAACATGGCAAGGACGGCGAGCGACACGTGTGTCTGTTGAGACCCATGTGCGGTAGCTGAAGAAAGGGCAGATAAAAGGGGTCCTGACACTGACGGTGCAGAAATCATAGACGCAGAAGGGAAAGCTGTCGCTCGCTCTCCACGAACAAGACGCAAAAGGATTTCCAAAATATTTTCAGTTTCTGACATGTGAGTCTTCAAAAAACGTTGTCGTTCCGTAGAAACTCCAACAGTAGAGTTTTGGGCCCATCCCTCGAGGACTGTCCAGATAGTTGGTGGCTAAAACATCCACTAGTCAATGCAAGCCATTCTTTGGATGAAATAAAGAAACTCACAGGATCTGGATCCACGACTGTGATCTTCTTCTCCCATCCATCAGCAGCATCGCCGGCTACCCAGAACATGCGGCCAAACATGCTCCTCAGCCAATCTTGAATATCACCCGTCCTAACCCATCTAGGTTCGGAAAGGGGGCGTTTGGTTTCCAGATGAGCAATCAAAGTCAAACTTGTGGATGTTAAATCATTGGGGAATGGTGGTAGGGTAGGATCTGAACTATCCGATTCGCTCTTTTCAGGGAAGGGAAGGGGAACATATGACTTGGTGACATCGGACATGCCTTCCATCTACGGGAAATGGTGAGAAATGAATGAGGGATATACAAAAATAAAGACAAACCAGGATGCCCTGTATAGTGTTATCCGAATTGCGTTGTATCTTCATCTTCGCCTCAATACGGCCTTCGGAACGATAGATTTCCATTTTTTCGACAATTTCCGCGTCAATTACCATGCGCCGGTTTCCGCTGGAATAAGATATAGATAGGCGGTTGGCGGAAGGAGTTTTGGCAAAGATTTTATCCTTGTCCGACGAATGGGAATTGGAGTCGCCGTAAGTCGATGAAGAGGAGACGGATAGTAAAGTATTAGACACAGGAGAAGCTGGAGGCTCGGGCAGATGCTCCTGTCCACCTTGTTCTGAAGTTTCCGGGTGAGTCTTTAATTCTGAATCTGAAGAGACGGATGGCTTTGTTGAATCTTCTTTTGTCGGCTCTACAATGGGCGAAACCTGGGAATCAGCATGTTCAGTATGATCAACATGTTCGTCACTATAAGAATGAGAGGCGTGAATAACAGAACCGTGAAATATAGCTTCAAACACAGACGCAGTATTGGATGTCATTGGATCATTATCAGGATCATGAGCGGGAGTAAGAGGATTGAAATCAGCAGAAACAAAAGGAGGATCAAGAGCAGAAAGTGCATCTGTGCTATCTGTTCCTTCGGCTTTTTCATCTTTCGCTTCATTCTCATTCTCCGGAGAGACACCGAAAGGAACATCGGCAGAAGCAGAAAGATTAATATTATTTTCTGCTGCGGCGCCATCATCTTTCCCTTGAGATGCTTTAGAAGAAAGTCAGTTACGTGCGCCATGGCAGTCTCCCGAAAGGAGCTTCATTCACACTGATCACTGTCAAGAGAACGTAGAGCAAACAATACTCACTAGCTTGGTCATCGCCCTCGCCCATTTCAGACAAATTATCGTGATACTCGACGATCTCGCTGACATGCAGGCGCTCATCATCGTCATCGTCTCCCTCAGCGTCAGGATCAGGCTGGGTCTGTTCACCATCAGTGATAGCAGCCATGAGCCAGTCTGCCTCGCTTCCACTCTCAGCCACGCTGTGCGTGACACTAGCCGCAACACTCGAACGATCGTCGTTCATATGCGGAGGAGGCCGACGTCCATCCTCGCTGTCACCATCCTCGTCGTCATCCAACTTCTTGCGCTTTCCTTTTCTAGAATCAGAAGGAACGATACCAAGAGACAAAGAATTAGGAACAATAGGATGGGAATCATCCGCGGAGACGGGAGTGTGGAAATAGATGCGAATACGAGAATGAGGAGCACTGCTGTTGACAATAACCTTAGAGTCTGTGTCAGTGTCCTTGCGTTCAGCTTCAAGAGCTATATTAGAGCTGTCAAGTTCAGTTTTCGTATCACTTTCAATCGTATCAGTGGAAGCCATGACTGATGTCTCGTCTTCTTCCATTTTGACCGTCATTTGAGACAATTGACCAACGTCTTCTGTATGAGAGTCATCGCCAAGCTTTCCCAATACACCCCAACTCCATGAGAGCTCGGGAATTTCCAGTCCCAACATCTTGAAATCAGTGAGAGTTCGCCTGTTCTCATCTTTCTTACCAGATACTGTGCCTGGTGCATTCGCTTCTTTAGTAGATATATTCGTATTGTTTCCATCATGCCGCTGAGGGCGATTCGAATTCGAATGACTGTATCCACGTCCACGAAAGGAGGCATTTTGATGTGAAAATGACCCACCGCCTCCAGCATTGAACGATCCTCCTCGTCTATTGTGGAAGTCTTTGTTCGGACCAAGATGCCCTCGAGAGCTGTGCCCTCTCAAACCAGGCCCGCCGCCGCCACGTCCAGAATTATTCGGTCCAGCATTGAAGCTGGCTCCGCCTCGGGGATTTCTATTACCCATTCCACCCCCTCGACCTGAATTCATCGAGCCACCCCTACCGCGCGCGATATTCCCTAAACCGCCGCCTCTGCCACCCCTGCCACCAAGAGGCATCTGATTTAACCCAGGACCTCCGCCACGTGTACCTGCAAAAGCACCCGATGGCTGATTGGGCGGAAGGGGAGGTTGAAACTGCTGTTGTGGACCATTTTGACGCTGTTGTGGTTGCTGATTATGGGAGGGTCCATCGAAACGCTGCCGTTTCGCCGGTGGTTGGTGCTGAGGAGAAGCATGGTTGATATGCCGTTGCTGGTGCTGCTGCATTGGGGCAATGGGCTGCGGAGGAATGTGAGGATTGAACATAGGCTGGGAGGGGACTTGTAATGGTCTGCCCATGTGATTATAGGGTGCCTGCATCGCCTGAGGAGCTTGCGGAACGTAAGGTTGCGCGTAATTTACCGTTGGCTGGTATGGGTTATAGCCTGTAGCAGCCTGCGGAGGGGGAGGGGGAGGAGGCTGGACTACAGGAGGCGGCGCAAGGAATTGTTGTTGTTGTTGTTGCTGCTGCTGCTGCTGCTGTCTTTGCCATTGGTTTTGAGGACCATATCCATAGTTGGCGTACAGAGCATTTTGTTCTGGAGGAGGTCGAGGTTGAGCTTGCCATTGCTGAGGAGGATATGATCCGGCTGCAGGTTGTTGTTGGTGCTGCTGTTGCTGCTGTACTGCAGCCCAATAAGCGGAATAATCCGGTTGTGCAGGCTGAGTAGGTGGAGGGCCAGGTGGTAGAGGTGGAGGAGAGGTATATGCTGATTGAGGAACGAAGGGGTTTTTATTCATGAATCGTTCTTGGTACAGGTCAGCTTTGCGAAGATTTTCTTTGGAAAAACTGCTACACACTGTGAATTATACGTTGGACGTCGATAGATCTACACAACGCGCTCTTGCTTGTACCAGAAGCAGAAGAAGGGGAATCAGGAAATTTGTTTCTTGGGTGATATTAACAGCGTATAAGATACGGTTTCTTGACAAAAGGCCTCGAGGATAACGTCGATGATGACTTCAACTTTGCAAGTCGTAAAACTTTTAGCCGGCCCGGCCTCAGTTAGTTTTAATAACAGGCGGGATGACGTCCACAAGATGATAATCAAACAGTGGAGTATATTGTAAAGCAAAGAAAAGGATATCCTAAGCCGTCTTTTTGCTCGTAGCCTAGGTTTACAAGTAGTGACCATACTGAATGCATATGACATTCATTACCCAACTCATCGCAGTTGAAGGTCGGTATTTCTGACCTGTGAATTGCGTAGGAAGCACTGCAAGATGAATTGAGGTATTCTGACGCAGCAATTGGGGTTTTGAATGAGACGAGCTGAGGACAGTCTTCGCCAGATCTTCTGGTTCACCCGTCCGCGAGAGCCGCCAAGCCTCATGGGGTCATTTGGGATTGACCAAAAAAGGGGCAAGTTCAGTTCGATGAAAAGGCCGATTGGTCCGAATATAAGGCTAAGATTTTATGCTAATGTACCGTGTAGGGCGGGTGGCCAGCGAGCGATTGAGATCACATTCATCTATATATTGGAGCATGTCAGAGAGAATGAACCGGGAGCATACGTTGACAGACATATACACCGAGCTGTTGAGTCTGCCCAGCCGATCTCGGGGCTAACAAAGCCTAACTTCGCTGAAAATTGCCTTGAGGGTTCATCTGGGACGACATCCACTGAGATGGTCGCTTAAAATTTCATGATTCGCAAAAATGTAATGTAACCTTTCGACTCAACAGTGTTGTCATGGACAAAAGAAACCACTGGCGAGTATCCATGGACCATGACACCGTGATTTCAGTCTCCATTTGCAAAATTATTCACTGTTGCGCTCGGAAGTTGGCCCTCCGGGTCAAATAATGATGTGCATCTCATCTCCAGATGCACAAGATGGCCAAGACCCCCGCAGCTCTGAAATCGACCCGGGATCATCAAGAGCAAATGTCAAAATTTTCTTCCAGCTTTTCAGACGTCTTCGGAGTACTTTCAGGAACCACGAGGACCTGTAGTAGGTCTTTCAGAACTTCCGACTGAAAACTCGCTGCGCTTACGCCTAGCCTCCGCTCGCGAGAAAGAAATTTACCGGCATTTCCTGGTCGTGACTCTTAAGTTCGGTTTCGAACGCCCGACACAGGTTTTTGTGATCAGATCCGCCTCGTCACTTCCGTCTGTGGCGGCTCACAATCAAGAAGCCATTCACTGCGATTTGTCTGCAATCATTTCGTGATCTACCCAGCAATCATAAGCTGACTGTCTGGAGCAATATCATAATGCCAAAAGAACATACAGAAGGACGGGTTGTAACCTGGACGAGTATATAAAGAAGTGTAAATTTTCGTTGGAAGACAGTAGACTTTTTCTCGTCTCGTTCTTGACATTTCTTCCTTCCCTCAGTCATTTGAGCCATGTTCTTGTTGAGGAAGACCCTTTCTCTGCTAGCCGTCACTTCGTGTGAGTTTGTGATTGCATTTGCTACCATTATCAACATTGATTTTCCTGCACCAGTGACCATTTCAACTCAGCTTGTTGCTTACGCCGCCTCTTTCGATGGACAGTACATTCAACCCAATCTTACCAACACTGCGGTAGAATGGTGGTGGGGAAGCGCTGTCGGTACACCCGAATCCCCAGGAACACCGGGACCTGTACTACAATTCCTGTTCTATCAAGGTTCGTAGATGGTTCAATCTCAATCGCTTCAAGTAGTTCCATCAATCTCACTACGTAAAACAGGATACTCGGTCCTCGCTGATTTTAATCATTCTGCTCTCCCTGAATACTACATCACGATCAATGGATTCTTCCCAAACGGCACCGACTTCAGCCTCACTGTCCCAGCTACTTCTGGTGATGTCTCTGAAGGGACCGGAAACGCTGTAACCGGAACTTGGGGTACCGTGGGGGCCTTTCGAATCTCTTCCGACTTGAAGACGATGGCCGTGACTTTCAATGCTTCCGATGCTCCATACGGGATCTCTGGCTCGATGAAGTTTACAAGCAACCGTGAAAATCACTATGGATGCAACGTCACTGACAGCCCATATTTCGAAAAGTCCAAACCAAGTCAAACTTTGAACGAAAACGAACAAGTTTTCTTCAATCAGCTTGGCTGGGCAGTCACCATTCCTGGTAAGACATACACACATTTTTCCTGTCAAGCCACCAAACTTAGAATACGCGATTTTCAAATCTAGGTGGCACAGTAGACGTTGATGTCACAATCAATGGAACACAACTCCAGTTCACTGGTAACGGATACCACGACCAGAATTGGATGCCTCTTGCCTTGAACGAATTCATTTCTTCATGGTATTTTGGCTTCGCGGAAATAGGCCCATACACCCTCTCCTACGTCTCGGCGGCGCCCCTCAATTCATCGATCGTATTTAACACAGGATATCTCTCTACCAACCAGGCTGTGTTGCAGAATCAGTGCTCCATCACTGGGTCGAAGACAACGGATATCAGCATTATACGGCCTACTGGCGAGATGGCTGGGGCGGAAGGCACGGTTGCACCTTCAGGCTGGACGTTGAGCTATGTCGTTGACGATGGTACTGAATATGAATTCAAGATGGTACCAACTGGTGTCAATCCAAACATGGCAGTCTACCAAAGATGGACGGGTTTAATTTCGGGCGGGAAGAAGGGGGAGGAAAGTTACGAGGGTGTCGCTACCTTTGAATGGTTGAACCCCGGTCTTAATGTATATTCTGCTTAATGGACGATTCATAAATTTCATTCAAGCTGGCTTCTTTGAACTTCGGTGATGCAGGGGGAACGGTTGTTCGTGGTGGTCAGGACGAACGACGATACTTCTAACTTGAATAATCTATGTACACTATATA
>MU790979.1:0-14819 GCA_027886635.1 Lentinula boryana | reverse complement strand
GAAAAGGCAAGCAGTCTGGGTTATCACAGGTTCATGCACAAACTCTATCTTAAATCATCGTGTGTATTCAACAGCTCTATTATTCTTGATTTTGTCACTAACACATTTGAAAGTCATACGATCGCCCCAGCGACACATGGTCTTAGTAGAGATCAGATCCTCAAACGCATTAATCTTGTTGCTTTTGCAAGTGCACAAGATAGCGATGAGTCGGAGGAAGATCGTGATGACGTGGCAAAGGATGCAGTCAGTACTTCAAGCTCTGTAGTAGCAGATGACGATTCGAACGCCTCCTCATATCCTAGCTAATAGTATCATATGTTTTGCTCTCAATGAAATGCTGCTTCATCTGTATCTTGCACGATAACAACAGTTAATTACACACATGCTATCAAGAAACAACAATATAACCTGATAATAAGTTTAATGCCAGTGGAAGTTAGCGATAATATCACTGAATATCCTATAATTTCCAGAGGGGACCGGCCAATACCAGCTAATATCCTATAATATGGAAAATCAAATAATATAGATAAATTTTCGAACATTTTCGAAAGTTTTTGGGAATATTTGGTACATTATCTGAGTACCGGTTTCCTGATGTCGGATGAACATTGTCACTGAACAGCAATCCAGGAGATGGGTTTCATGGTTTCTTGATAATTAGAAAATGGTAACGAGGTGAGATCAACGACTGAGAATTTTAGAATTTTCTTCTCGCTCGTCAATAGTTAGAATGATATAGAGAAATCTGTATTTAGTAAGGACTCAGGTTGGAAATAGCTTTAATGTAGTCAACATAGCTTGTCATTTGGTTCCATAGACAATGCTAAAGCTCATACCATTTGTCAAGTTTTCCTTTAGTAGTGGGAAGTTTGCGGAAAACATTTGCTCTCACAGAGATTGGTCAATTGATTTTCGTCTGGAGTTAAATAAAACATTAGAACAATAGCCTTGAAGTGTACTTGGTCAGAGAAGGATATCTTCGCACTATATCCCATAGGCCTCTGCTCTGTTCTTCTCATATTCTAAACACTAAACACTCAACATTCTGAACGCACTCGACACACTGAGCGCAGCCTTAAGCAGTGACGACCACCTGCACAACCAACCCCACAACCCCTCCACCCTTTCCATCCCATCCTGGGATAGGTGCACGACATACTGGACATCTAGAAAGAAGGAGAGAATATGTTTTCATTAGCAAAGCACGGCCAAATGAGCGAACGAACTGGATGAGCGAACGAACAAAACGGAGCAAGTGAATATAGCAAGCCAATGATCGAAATAGAATGGAAGGGAGCGATGAATCAATGAAGCAGAAGGGAACAGATGAATGAATAAGCAAAGCCAGTGAACTCATAAAGAAGAGTCTCCCGAGCTCATAAGAAACAAGCAAACACACCTCGGTCCGCCCTCATCTCGAATAGTCCCACCCATCATCATCGTTTCCCGCCTCAACGCCGTCTTGACCGCAGTAAACAGGCATGGCCCACACGCGACGTGTCCACAGGGCGTCATTGTCGCATTTGTGGGTGGGGAGAAACATATGGGACAGTTGTACGTGGATAGAGAGTGGGTGGAGAGGAGATCCGGTATAGAGTTTGGTGAGATGGGCGTGAGATAGGGGGTGGTGGAAGATTCTTGTAGGTGAGTCTCAGGCTCAGGCTCAGATGGTAGAGTTGGGGTCGGAGTCGTAGCAGTAGCCGTAGCTGTAATCGCAGGAGCCGCGATACTCGCTCCCGTTTTTTGTTTCTCCTTCCCTTCCCCTTTCCCTTTAGCTTTGGATAATTTCGATTTACCTTTCCGAGTCTTTGGTGTCGTTGTGGTCGTCGTCAAAGTCGAGGTAGAGGGTTGTTGCCTAAATCCTGTATCGCCGTTGTCCTTTTCCTCTTCATCCTCTTCATCCTTCTCCTTATTGACCTCTTGTTCTTCGTCCCTATCCATCAATCGCACTCTCTTCCGATCCCTATCCTCTCTTTCCTCATCCTTGTCCATTTCTTTTTCTTCTTCTCCTTCACTCCCACCCCCAATCTGTTCATTCATCGTCCTCTTCCTCTTTCCCCCAACACTCCGAGACCGAGATGGGATGCGATGGACTAGACCAGCTACGGCTTCGTCGACATTATCATCAGCATCAGTAGCACTGAAGTTCAGAAGATGCGCTAGTGATGACTGACTTCGTCTAGGCCTTGAGCTTGGGTGAATATGTCGATGACCGTTAACATATTCTTCACCTGGATCCGAGCCTGAGCCTGGTAAGTCGGAGTTGTTAGGTACAAGCAGACTTGAATCAATATCCCTAGAATCATCGAATGTATCTTCGTTGCTATTATGCCTAAATCGTCGAAAAGGCTGTGGATCTTGACCTCGGCTGGCGTTGTACCCATCGTCATCAGGTCCAGGTCCAGAAGCATCAGCGGATGCCGATGAACCGTGAAGCGCATAACCTGAACTGTAACCGTGGTCAAGGCGTGTACCGGTATCATTATCGGTATTAATATTGGTATCAGACACGATTCCTAAACCCCCGTCTCTCTCTTGATGTACAAATCCTGGACTTTCGGAATGAGACCGCGTTTGACATCGAGGCAAATGAGGCGGAGAGTAAACAGGCTGATGTTGGGTTGTGAACGCATAAGGGTCTGAGAAAGATGTAGAAGAACTCGGAGTGTCGCCTGTTTCAACAGCAGCACTGGGCTCCATCTTGTTTCTGAGAGAATTCAAGTTTCCAACCACTCGTCTCGAAGCAGAAGCAGCTCTGAGACGAGGTACAGGTGTTGTGCTGGTGAGTGGCGTAGGCAGAGCAAAGTCATCGTCTAACTTCATTGTGTTCAGTAAGAAATTCACAAGGGAAATCGCCCGGCCCGGAGAGCCCGAAACCCGCAGAAATTCAAAATCAACCACTTCAACTTGTAACAGGTTACAGAACCCACTTGTCCTAATCGATTACGATTACTCAAGTATACACAATCATTTCATTCGTTGCAATGAACAGGATACTTGTGATTGGTTCCCGTCGAGATCGCCAAATACTAATATCTTTCCAGGACATGTTAAGCCTATAGAACCTGCTGTCAGGAGAGAGTTTCCACTGAATCTCTTGGGGTCAAAGCTTCTCGTTGGCCAGTAGGGGAGGATTACCGCGAGAGAATCATACAGGAGAAGTTTCGATTCCTCCCAAGACTGCTGCGGTATTATGGAAGAAGACCAGTATTAGTACTATATGTAATGGCTCTACCCCAGAATCCTTCTCCTCCGCAATAGCCGTCCTTCAAATGTTCTCTCTCCTCGTGATCGACTGTGAAGGTCTCAATCTAGACTCATCGTGGTTCTCTTTTCGTCCTCAGTATCTGTCCTATTGCCCCACAAAATCCTCAGAATTTCCTTTTCGATTTTGTCGCTCTCACTTTCTCCCTCCAGCCCTCTTTTCCTTTCTCACCAACCCCTCGATCCTCAAAATCCTCTACGACGGCCGAATAGACTTTTGCGCTCTCTACCACACCTACCACATCGATCTCGACCCCGTGCTCGATCTCCAACTGGTTGATATCTGCTCTCGTTTTGCCCGTGGTGATTACAGCGTAGCGAGTCACGAACGAAGACCCTTGCGGTGTTTCTCACATAAACAAATCAGACAGAATAAAGACAGGTTTAAGAATATACATATCCTTCGAAGTTTGGGAAGGTGGTTTGGAGGAACATGGGTGCAAGAGTACTTCACCTAAGAACCATGGCATGTAGACCATTACTCGACTCTTCAATGCTTATCACAACTCACAGTTAATCACGAAACATGGCTAACCCGACCCTTATCCTCCAAATACCTCGAATATGCAGCACACGACGTTGCAATCATTCACGCTCTCGACACACAACTCATTCAAGTTTGTTACATCCAACACCCATTCCTCTCCCTAAATCTCTCCCAATCCAAACGATGCATCTCCATCTGGAACGATGCCTATTCAGAACAAGGCAACACCTATCGCTCTCCTCTTCTCCCTTTGGAGATAATTGATTTTATCCTATCCCAATTTATATTACTATCACCAGCCAAGGGGGTTCTCGTAACTTATCCTCTTCGTCTTGAGTTTTGGAAGTAGAGAAAACGAGTTGAGGAATATCTCAAGTCTCATTGCAGTACTTTGAGTGATATTCAGCCCATCAGGCAAATTTAGTTTTGTACTTGCAGTGTCGTAAAACAAATCTCAGGATACCCAGAGTATTTCAGAAGGCCGTGCAGAATTGGAAAGTACACGTCGCACATTGATTATTTCTTCGAGGACGAACTGGAATTGATATCTCTTACAATTCCTGGAAAAGAGAAGAAAAAATGTATTCCTTCTAGCCGACTTGAACGACTGACCTCGTCATTATTTCTTCTGTGAATACTAGTGACGCGCTCTACCAACTGAGCTAAGAAGGATCCGGAAATAGTTGGGGCTTATGCTATGATATCCCTATCCAAAGGGTGAGCTGGTAAAATGGCAAGCTCACAAATTTCCGTATAACCCTCTTTATCACGCTCACCAGTAGCCAACCTCAGGAGGCCCGGGTTTCATATTAGCTTCATCATCTGGTACTCTGAGGCCTTCATGGAAGACAGGCCACACAAAGCACATAGGCCTGCTCACTCGGGCAATAAAGCTGAGAAGAAAGAGTCCAAGGGAAAAGGAAAGGAGAAACAACATGGATTCAACGAAAAGGTAATGTCAATCAATTTGTACATCACCTTTTCAAAATTTTACTCAATCTTCTATACTACAGGCGTTTGCCCCCAAATCCGGTCGGAATGCCGACCGTCTAGGTCGTCGAGCAGTCGAAAAAGACCAAACGCGGCTACATGTTCCTCTCGTCAACCGAACGCCCGACGACCTTCCCCCGCCTATCATCGTCGCTATCGTTGGACCACCTGGAGTGGGAAAAACAACGCTACTTAAATCTCTCGTTCGAAGATACACCAAACAAACCCTGAGTGAGCCCAAAGGACCGATAACAGTTGTTAGTGGGAAGAAGAGGAGGATCACTTTTGTGGAGTGTAATAATTCCTTGAATAGTATGATTGATATTGGCAAGGTGGCAGACCTGGTAATGCTGATGATAGATGGTAGTTTTGGATTTGAGATGGTGAGTATTCATATTCGTTGAATATAACACTATATATGCTAAACTATAGTCATCGATAGGAAACCTTTGAATTCCTCAATATCCTCCAATCTCATGGGTTTCCTAAAGTCATCGGTGTCCTCACACATCTTGACCTGATCAAAAAAGCCGCTACCCTCCGCGCGTCCAAAAAAGCGTTAAAAAAACGATTTTGGACCGAAATCTATCAAGGCGCCAAGCTCTTTTACCTCTCTGGCGTCCTCAATGGACGATATCCCGATACTGAAATTCTCAACCTCTCCCGCTTCATCAGTGTGATGAAGTTCCGACCTTTAGTCTTCCGCAACACCCATCCCTACGTCTACATCGACCGTATAGAAGATTTGACTCCGCGAGAACTAGTAAGAACTTCCGGAGGAAAATGCGACAGAAGGGTATCGGTTTATGGGTATGTAAGAGGAACCAATCTGAGGGAAGGGCAAAAAGTGCATATGCCGGGTGTAGGCGATCTGGATATGGAGAGTATCAAGATCCTGGGTGACCCGTGTCCGTTGCCCGATGCAGATTCAGAGAAGAGGAGGAAGTTGAGTGAGAAAAAAAAGCTGCTGGTTCATGCACCGATGAGTGATGTTGGAGGCATGATCTATGACAAGGATGCGGTTTATATCAATGTTCCGGGTAGCTTCACTAGAAGGAATGACGGTGAAGATGATGAGGGAGGCATTGTGCAAGGTGAGGGAGAGAGGATGGTGATGGATTTGCAGGACGCGGGCATGACGCTTGACGATGCGGTCAAGCAGACAAAGATTAGACTCTTTGGGTCGTCGGAGAAGCCTTTGGCGATTGAGGAATTCGATGAAGAGGATGATGAAGATGAAGATGGAGCCTCTGCTGATGAAGAGGACCAGGAAGATCTTGACTCTGACGACCAACCCGATGGCGAGCTTGACGAACACGCGCACCATCTCACCATGTCCAAACTCCGCGCAGACCCTCGAAACACCGGTCGTTCACAACTTCGTCGTCCCAATCGTTCTTTTCTGTCGTCTTTGTCTGTGTCTAAGTCATCACGACCGGATGTGGATTTTGTAGAGAGTGATTCAGATTTAGGTGATGGAGATGACGAAGATGGCGAACGCGCTCGATTCGTTGACGAGGAGGAAGAAATGGATGTTGACATTCCTGATGACAATGAAGATGAAGATCTCTTATCACAGGAAGACGACGACGACGACGTAGTTGATGAAGGAGAGGGTACGGTTCATACAAAAACACTCGACGCACTAGCTCGACGACGACGACGAACACGAAGAGACTGGGTCAAGGATATATATTCTAGCGATCTCTCTCCAGAAGAAATTTTATCCCAACCTTCGTCTTCGTTAGCTGCCGAAGCGCAAAAAGCAGAAACAGCAGCAGTAGACGACGAATTCTTCTTCACCAAAAAACCATCCAACACCGTTTCCGACTCACTCGACCCCGATCACCTCGAGTTCTCAGATAAATCCAAACCCACACTTAATCCTGCAGAACTGAGTAAATGGGAGGACGAGGAAATGTTGGAGAGTATCCGAAGTCTGTTCATCACTGGCGTAGATGCCCCTGATGGAGATGGTAATGACGAAGCAGGCGGAGACGGTGAAGAAGGCGAAGGCGATGATGATGAAGGTGGTGGTGATTTCGTGGATTTTGAAGCTATGGGTGGTGATCCTTCCCTAACCACTGCTGCCGTTGGATCCTCTTCTACCACGACCTCTGTAGCCGGCCCTTCTTCATCTCGCGATGCCCTAGCCTCTAAAAAAGCGGCTCTCAAAGCGCGCTTTGACGAAGAATATGACGATCCGTCCGGTCCCAACATGGATTTCTACTCCGAAAAGAAAGCCGAGATATCCTCCCAACTCGAACTAAACAGGGCCGAATTTGCTTCGATCACTGATCTAGAAGCGCGCGCTCAGCTCGAGGGATACATCCCAGGGACTTATGTTCGAATTGTATTGTCTTCGGTGCCAGCTGAGCTCATACAATACTTTGATCCAGCGTATCCGCTCCTCCTAGGTGGTCTACTCCCCGCCGAATCGCATTCCTCTGAACCATCCTCGTTCAATTTCGTTCAAGTGAGGCTGAAGAGGCACCGCTGGTTCACACGACCGTTGAAGACTAACGATCCGTTGATCGTCAGTCTCGGATGGAGAAGATTCCAAACCATACCGATTTATTCATTGGACGATCATAGCATTCGGATGCGAATGCTCAAGTACACACCGGAACACATGCATTGTTATGCAACATTTTGGGGACCTGGGGTGCTTCCTAATACTGGATTTTGTGCGTTCAATACGGTCGCTGACGGCGCAGAAACAGGAGGGTTTCGAATCTCTGCCACTGGCGTCGTCCTTTCCCTCGCTAGCACTTCTCAGATTGTCAAAAAGCTGAAATTGACGGGAACGCCGTTCAAGATTTTTAAAAACACAGCTTTTATCAAGGGGATGTTCAGTAGTGCGCTGGAGGTCGCCAAGTTTGAGGGAGCGAGTGTTAAGACGGTTAGTGGAGTTCGAGGTGTGGTTAAGAAGGCTGTCAGTGCAGGAGGCTTAGGTGGGGATGGAAAACGGAAGGGAGGAAAAGGAGGAGATGGAGCATTTAGGGCAGCGTTTGAGGATAAGTTGCTGATGAGTGGCGAGTTGAACTTTTATCTTTTTGCTCTGCTCAAAGTCTCACTCTCTTATCTATTCACAGACATAGTCTTCCTCCGCGCATGGTACTCGGTACAACCACGAAAATTCTACGCACCGGTCACTTCTCTTCTTCTACCTTCCCAAGCCCAAAACTCACCATCGGACGCTGATGAAACACCAATTGAAACAAAACAAACGTGGACTGGCATGCGTTTAACCGGCACCGTCCGTCGCTCGCTCGGTATCAAGACTCCTTTGAACGTGAACTCGACGTACAGGCACAAACTTGGAATTGAGCAACAACGAACGGAAAAGAAAGGAAGATTTGCACCATTAGTCATACCGAAGAGTTTACAGAAGCAACTACCGTATAAAAGCAAGCCGAAGCTCATGATCAAGCAAGGCGGAAGTGGTAGCGACAGCAAGAGAAAACAAACCTACCTTCAGAAGCGTGCAGTGGTTCTCGAACCAGAAGAAAAACGGGCGGTGGCATTGCTCCAGCAAATCCGTGCATTAAGGAAAGATCAAGTGCAGAGGAGGAAGGAGAAGAAGGAGGCAGGGAAAGAGAGAAAGAGGAAGGAAGAAGAGAAGAGTGAAGAGAGGAAGATGGAAAAGGAAAGAGAGAGGAAGAAGGAGGTTATGAGGAATGTCGGAATGGGTGGAAAGAGGGATAAGAGGGAGGCGGAGGCAATGGAGGGTGGAAGAAGGAAGAAGAGAAAGACGGGCTAGATGTTTTTGACGAATATCTTACTATATGCACGAAAATGTTGGTAATTCGTTCGTGTCGCTACAACCCGACATTGGCAGCTGTACACTCACTTACGCTTAGCTATTACTTGTTCCGAAGGCTATCTTCGCATCTGCATGTCATCATTTTCGTTGTCAAAAAGTGTGAAGCGAGGGTACTACTGAACATTCTATAGTTGTAGTGCCATAGACAATCACTTGTAACATCGGCATTGGCATTGGCCATCCCCCCCTTCCGCCAAAGGCTGTCACCTTCGTTTATCAGCTGTAACGAAACTTTTCCTCGTTCTTCTTAAATTCCTTTAGAATAGAAACGGAGTCCGGAAGTGCATCACGTTTCTCCAGAGTCGTCAACGCAGATTCAATGTAATCCCAACAATTTCCACCAGGCTCTTGGTGTAGGGGCAATTCTATGGAAAGCAAAGCCTTCAAGGCCAGCTCTTTAGCGGCTGGGCTTTCGAACTTTGCTTTTCCCAATGGAAACCAATCGTAATGGTCCCTGCAGTATTCTAGATGTTCCACTGGAATCTGTTCGGGGAGCAGCCGGGTTTTTGATGTGTCACTCCAGGATGCATGAACCATCACATCGCCGATAGCTAGAAGCACGTGTCGGATCGGCTTCTGTCCCGGTTTAGATTTATAACGACCAAGTTGCACTTCCACTTCGGATTCGCGGCGGAATAGTTCGGGTTGGAAGCCAGTCACGCCATCAGTGGGCAAGGGTGACCCAGACGCTGTCAGCATACTCACGCAAAGGTAGAGTACAGTGAACAAGCGTGAAGCAGTGACCAGGAAGAGCATTTTCCGAATGATTCAGACGCGAGACGTTCAAGGGCAGGGTAGGTCAAATCTACTTCACAGTGTGACCACCGTAAATATGACCAGAAGATATTCCAAGTGTTAGATAGACGTACCAGGGTCACAATCCGTCGTGAGTGTCCAACAATTGTTGAAAAAACAGAAGGCAGAATATGGAGTGCAAGTCGGAATGTTTTTTTTAATTATCTAGTCCCATCGTTGAGTATAGGCCAGAGAACTTGCAATGAAACTCGGAAACATACCGAGCAGTTGCAAAAATCGATAGAAATTTTCCACCAGGTCTAAACTACCAGAGTAAGAACAGGAGACAAAAGCTATCGTGACACCAAGTAAGAAATTGGAAGAAGGCCAAGTGCATGGTAGAGCTCTTACCGAACCAGCGCAAAGTGTACGAGTATATAACGAAGCTAAGTGTGTTGGAAGAAGGATGAGGGGACTATCTTTAGCCCTGATACTTATATCTTTTCGCTTGACCTGAGATAGCTTGATGATTGCCAATGAAGAAACCATCAATCGAGAGCCGTGTGGACTATGGTGTCCATCTTGCGAGCATTTCAGTGAGCCGACGGAAGGCAACAATGTGAACTCGCACAAGCCGGAATTATCCTTGTTCTTTCTTTGGGACGTCGCATAAATTATCAGTCTCGATTACACTTCGTCCTGAATGCATTTTATCTGCAGTCACAATATCAATGCGTTATTCCGCATGTAAGAAAATAATTCAAGTTCGCCACATACCGGTCGGCGGTTAAATGCCAGGCTGGACCCATGAGCCTGTCAGAGAGCGATAAAGCACGCGAAATTGTGGATGAACTGACGGGGCATTGAAATTGTCATCAGGAAAGGCACCACTGGCACCAAAGCGAGGCCCTGGCATAGACGACACACAATACCAACGCGGTCCCGTCATAAACAAGAATTGATGCAATCAAAACAACAATAGCTTTTACAGTGCTTTTGGGTGGTTGTGTAATGAAAGAATGTGAGTTCGTGCGACGTGCGGTACAGGGCCAGGATAACATCGTCATTGGGCATCACCACCATCGAGACCAATAGCTTCTTCCAGTATGAGATGCGACAGATTCGCTATAACGGTCACGGTAGCGGGGGCCTCAAGTTCATTGCGTCCCTTAAGCCTGGGGTCTTCAACACAATTGCAAGATAATCCTCACGTTTCTACCAGTTGTGTTGTATGTAGCGATCATTTCTACTACCGGAAGCACTGAGGTGACTTTCTAATTCTTCCTTCTCCCGCCTGGAATTCTCTACCACAGCATCGGGGTTCAGAAGTTCATCGCGTTCCTTCAGGGTCTCTAACGCAGATTGAATGTAATCCCAAGCTTTTCCACCAGCCTCTTTGTATGGAGGCAATTTAATGGAAAGCAAAGCCTGCAAAGCCTGCTCTTGATCGGCTGAGCTTTTGAACTTTGCTTTTCCTAAATAAGCCCAATGGTTCCCGCGCCTTGTGTCCTCGCCCGACTTCCCTACAATCTTCTTGGGGACCATTTGCTTGCGTGCCATGTTAAAAAAGTCTGCATGTATCATCGTATCGCCAATCGCTAGAACCGCGTGGCTGATCACCGCATTGTCGAATACCTCAAAACCGAGGTCAACGTCCACACGGACTCCATCGAAGTAAGTCGTGCCAGGAATGGCCAAAGGTGACCCAGATGCTGTCAGCATACTCACACAAAGGTAGAGTAGAGTGAACAAGCGTGAAGCAGTGACCAGGAAGAGCATTTTCCGAATGATTCAGACGCGAGACGTTCAAGGGCAGGGTAGGTCAAATCTACTTCACAGTGTGACCACCGTAAATATGACCAGAAGATATTCCAAGTGTTCGATAGACGCACCAGGGTCACAATCCGTCGTGAATTGTCCAACGATTGTTGAAAAAACAGAAGGCAGAATATGGAGTGCAAGTCGGAATGTTTTTTTTTAGTTATCTAGTCCCATCGTTGAGTAAAGGCCAAAGTTGAACTTGCTTGGAATGAAACTCGGAAACATACCGAGCAGTTGCAAAAATCAATAGGAATGTGGCTACCAGGTCTAAACTAGTGAGAACGGGAGACAAAAGCTATCGTGACACCAAATCAGGAATTGGAAGAAGACCGAGTGCATGGTAGAGCTCTTACCGAACCAGCGCAAAGTGTACGAGTATATAACGAAGCTAAGTGTGTTGGAAGAAGGATGAGGGGACTATCTTTAGCCCTGATACTTATATCTTTTCGCTTGACCTGAGATAGCTTGATGATTGCCAATGAAGAAACCATCAATCGAGAGCCGTGTGGACTCCATCTTGCGAGCATTTCAGTGAGCCGACGGAAGGGCAACTCGCACAAGCCGGAATTGTCCTTGATTCATTTCTTTGGGATTGTGAGAGATCGGAGATGGGCTGATGAGGCATTTGAGATTGTCATCAGGAAAGGCACCACCTTGAAAGCGCCCAGGCTAGCATTAGACGACACACAACACCAACGCGGTCCCATCATTGAACAAGAATTGACGCAATCAAAACGATAGCTTTTACAGTGCTTTTCGGTGGCTGTATAGCGAAAGAAAGTGAGTTCGTGCGGTAGAGGGCCAGGAGGCAAAGGGTAGCCACTCAAACTCGGAGATCAGAGAATAATAAGTTAGAGTCCATCAGCGCCTATTAACTGCCTCCCAGTGTTGCACTAAACCAGTCCTTCGTGTTACCTCTACCTGTTCTCGTATCATACAGAAGGATAGCTAGTGCCAATAGCATAGCTGGTTCCTGGGGAGAATCATCTGCAGTACCATTCAGAAGGAATAGAACGATTAGAGTAGAAGCAATAGCAACTCAAGGAGCATGTGGAAACACAGTATATGGATTATGTGGTAAGTATCCCAGTAACGATGTGCAAAGGAATAAATCCCTCAGCACTACCTGCCTCGGCCCTCAAACACAAATACAGCAGGTACATCAGCGAAGAAATCACTCATGAATAGAAGCTACGCGAAGAACAGCCTGGTTCGACCATTTGTGTAACGAGTCCACGTTTCTCTTTGTTTCAATTACTCTTTGTCCTAAATAACATATAGATAAAGCTGCAACGTGGCGAAGGTGCCTCTGTCCTCTCACCATCGCTCGCAGCGGTGTCATACGATTATATTTATTTCACCCTCCCTCCTCCCTCAAACACATATTTCACTAATCTGCCTACATACAACTTCATTTCGTTCGCCTCCTGTAGCTTGGCTTGAGCTTTAGACCTCAATACATCTCTTATTGCGCCCAAAATCCCTCTCAATTCCCTGCCTTCGAGGAGATGCAAGCATTGATGTGAGATTTCAGTGAGCTGACGGAAGTAAATGGGACTTGAAATATGCATGAGCTTAGCAAAGTTGCGAAATTCAAAAAGGAGGTCTGAGCAGATGGAACGCTGTATTTCTCCTTTGCACCAGGACGCGAAGAAACTATGTAAAAATGGAAAACAAGAGAAACGGATACTCACTGATTAACTTCGAGGCCTATGGTCGGAGGCTATCTTACCTTCCACTGCTCGTTCGACGCAGCAAAGCAATATTGCAGTGAGTGGAGCAATAAGGGAACAGAATGTGTAAACGAAAGGCTCATGAAATCGCAAAAACGACTTCCATGTGGTCCTATCATTCCCCCTAGCCGACTTGAACGACTGACCTCGTCATTGCAACATCGTACGAGTGACGCTCTCTACCAACTGAGCTAAGGAGGAGACAAGCATTGTTGCTCGGTGTGAGGGTTCATAAAAAATGACCCCGTATATATATTCGAGGGGGACTGAGCAATTAAGACCATCAACTTGCTGACTTTGAGAGACGTACGAGTGGGGCAGAATAATTTGAGCGTTCAATGTATTAAATTGGTTAATGACGTCTGGAGTTTGTTGTTATTGACTGAACATGGAGACGAAGGAAGGAAGGAAGGTAAGACCTGACGTCAGTCGCGAGACAGGATATAAACACTGACATGCATTTTACCTGTAACGAATAAATCTCATTAACAGTCGTTGGTTTCATTCGTAAACACACCATACCCATTCAACAATGATCTCCGTTCTCTGTCGACTCACGGCAGGCCCTACCAAGGCAGCATTCACTCGTGCCAGCCTCATTCGCCCAATGACGATGCATACGCCAACCTCAATCGCCACTCTCTCCACTCTTTCTTCATCGCTCAATCACCCTTCAGCCAATCCCAGATCCTTAACTCGGTATCAAGCCCCTCCTCGTTCCATATTGGTCCGTACCGTTGCTTCAACAGTCTCCAATAGACCCGCTTCCCAAACCTTTGACCACGCCGCGGTAAACATTCGCGAAGAAGCCAGCAACAGTGCGGCAGACATCGCGAAAACTATTGCAGGAGGAAACATTCCTGCTTCCGATCATTCGTTCGTGGCTATCACTTCCTCACTCGCTTCATCCGTCCCCAAGCCAGTTTTGGCGTTTGGTCTTCTCGGCACTGTGCCGTACGTTGGAGCAGGAGCGACGACTGTATACCTCGCTAGTGTCGCTGGTGCCGCTGCAGCTGGCCATCCAACTTCGATCGACCCGGGTGTGGCGCTCACTATGCTCGACCAAGCGTTAAACATTCAAGTAACGTATGGAGCCGTCATGCTCTCCTTTCTCGGTGCTCTTCATTGGGGCATGGAATTCGCTAAACCTCGCCCGGTTCAGTCTGAGTCTATCCGTCGCCTCTTGCTCGGTGCTGCGCCCATCTTTTTTGCTTGGCCTACGCTAGCTTTGCAACCAATGACCGCCCTTCTCGTACAATGGGTTGGATTCACCGGCCTATGGTGGGCTGACGCCACCGTTTCTGGAATGGGTTGGACACCAGCGTGGTACTCTCAGTACCGATTCTACTTGTCCATCCTTGTTGGAACGTGTATCATCGGTTCGCTCGCCGGGACCTCGTACTACGGTCCAGTCGCTGGACACGGATTCCTGTCACACGATCTTGAATTGACAAGGGAGATGAGGAAGAACTTGAAGGATGAAAGGGAAGGAACAGTTAGTGGAGTCGTCGAGGCTTTGCCGGCTGACCAGTCATCTGGAGCGTATGTGATGCTGAAGAAGAGAGATTTAACCAAAGAGAAGCAAGAACAGCAGGAGAAACAAAGGGAACAAGCCGCAAAACAGGAAGCAGAGGAAATTAAGAAATCACAGAAGGATGCGAAGCGGTCATGATTACATCGTTTAACAAACAATATAAAATACGAGACGTACCGGACTCAAATTCTGTGTATCTGTACCACTACATGTACTTTGTGTAGACTTTGCATGGCCTCGAAGGCTTTGTTCAGTGTGTAACTTCTCTCCGTAGCAATGAAAATTAGAAACAATGGATTATCGAATGATCTTGACCTGGCTTTACCATATGGGTATGGGCAACCTCAATACAGTTCGGCACCATGCCGCATGCGACCATTTTGGTACAATCTAAGCGCTAAACGCAAATTCCTTCGCGCTCCT
>MU790978.1:0-14920 GCA_027886635.1 Lentinula boryana | reverse complement strand
TGCTGGTGATGAATGGGATGTTGATGTGGGAGAGGGTTGATGCGGGGGAGTGTTGCTCTCTGTTGGAGGCTCTTTGCGCTTTTGAGAGCGTGATCATTCGAAGAGACAAAGATACCTATGGTGCTTCTTCAGCTCTGGGTTTGCCTCGAAATGAGCGTTCAAACGAACACAAAGCGTTTCGGCTGTCACCTTCTCCGTTTCGATATTGAGAGAAAAGGCGATGTCTACCAATGTGCTCCTGACCATATACTTCATGTTTCCCGAGAACTCGGTATGCTCCTTCTCCTGCTCAGCCTGACAAGCTATATCCTCTCTTGCTTTCTGAGAATCCTTCTCCTTCTTTTTCTGCAGTTCCCTGGATTTTTCGGCCTTTTTCGCAGCATCTGCAGTGATTTCCAACCTTCCTTGCATTGATGTGAGCACACGCGCAGATGTCGAAACCCTCTTTGATCCTTCCTTCTTCTTTGTCTTCTCATGTAGCCGATGTTTGTACACTGCATACTGTTGACCAGCAAGAACCGCGTGAACCTGTGCTGCATCGCGCTGTGCCTTTAGAGAGGTGGACTCCTCCATGAGGCCAGCGTTATCAGCTCTGAGCCGAGCATTTTCCACACGAAGCCGCTCAAGTTCTCTGTCGTGGCGAGAAGACGGAGTATGGATAGTTGTGAGAGATGAAGAAGGAGTGGGTGTTCTTGATGGCTGAGAGGTTTGCGACCGCGTTTGTCGGGAAAAAGCGGGTGAAGGTGTAGGCAGTGGTGGCACGGCATGTGGCATGCGTGATGAAAGTGCAGAAGAGCAATTTTCTGCTGATGGAACCCTGCGCATGTCATCATCAGAATCAGAAAAGTCTGAGTCTGTTTCTGAGTCTGTTTCTGACTCATCACCATCACTTTCTTCGTTTTCTTCCCCACCATCCACTCTCTCCTCTCTCCTATCCAGCTCATCAGGATCGAAGAGGGCATCGTCCGACGAAGCGTCCGGAGCTCGTGGAAGCCATGTAGGGAAAGACTCAGGAAACCAAGCCTGTGTTGAGGATGGGATCGAAGGTGCAAAATCTTTATCAGTGAAGATATCAGGATTAAACGGTTTGATACCAGATTTCCACCACGCCTGCTCGATATTTGTCCTCTTGAATGTGCTCCTTCGACACTCCATGTACTCTTTGACAACATCATGCAAATTCATGGACTCTCCCGATCGCTCTAGAATCTCATCACAACGATTGAACCAGGCTGACTGAAGAGGCCCAAAGCACCCAACATCGAGTGGCTGGAGACGATGAGTTGTATGGGAAGGAAGGCAGAGAAGGACAATATTGTTTTCAAGTGCAAGGTCAAGAATTTCTGCGCTGATATGGGATCCGTGTCCATCAAAGATTAGGAGGATTGACTTGCTAGAAGTCCCGTTTACTTCCCTTCGAGTCGTTGCTTGAGGTACAAAGCATTGTTTGAACCATTCAGTACCAATCTCATCATCTGTCCAGCCCTTTTCCAAAGTCGCGATCCTATGAATAACTTTCATTAGTGGCCATTCATTTAGAGAGAAAGATAATAGGTGCGCACACTATTTCATCATCTTCCTGGGTCCATTCCTCATAAAATTTCGTACCAGGAAATATGAACAGGGGTTTGATGGTAGCTGTACCATCCGCACATACACAGTCGATAATCGTTACAAGTTGAAGATCATCGCTGTGTTGTCGGTACATATTCTTATCACTTCGCGAATAGAAAAACCTTTGTTGCGAGTTCTTCCGCCCTCCCCCCATCTGAACACCCTTTTCATCCATGTTATAGACATGTTCCCAAGGTATGTCATTCTCTCGAAGCACCTCATCAAGCTCTCGAAAATATCCGTTCACCGTCGTAAAGTTAAATGCTTGTGCACGCTTCGGATCTAATGCAGAACCTCGGGCTGTTTTAAGGATGTGTCGATGCTCTTTGAGAAACGTTCGGATCCAGGTTGGGGAAACGCTCTGTTCGGTTACGGTCAACCCTTTGGCCTCCATGATAGCCTTTATTTTAGGTCGAAGAGTCCTTTTACTGACTGGAATTCCAGCGAGACCAAGAAACTGGATCCAATCGACCAGGACCTTCTTTTCGGCTTCGGTAAGCAGCATCTCCTTCTCATGGGCCTTCTTCTTTGGCTGAACTCCTTTAAGCCTCTGTCGGAGAACCTTGTAATGAGCCTCAATACCAAAATCCCTTGCTGCCTGTGCCACTGTATACTTTGGATCTGTAGACTTGAATAAAGATTGTTTAGCCTGTTGAATGTGTGCCTCAACCTCATCAGAAATCTTCCGCGGCTTAATTGGACCTGTACGAAGATGCTTGGGTTTAGTCATTGGTGAGCTTCGTTTGAGACTGAGGATGGACGGCACATCACTTTGCACTGCCGATCAACTGGCAACGTACGATTGTCACATCAGATAGCTCCTCATCTTCGTTTCTTCACTGCAGAGTCAAGGAACCTCTGATCGCTTTCGGATTTGGCATGCTAGCTTATAGGTACCTGTATAACATTATCATGATTTTTATGTACAATTCTAAGAGGTCGTTCTACTGTTCCTGGCGTGTTGACTCAAAGTCACACTTGGACTATGGATACTTATCTTCTATAGTCCGCGTTATCATACAGAAATTTCTACTTCCAGTACACAGAAATGAAGAATACTATTAGATTGATTTGTCTACCAAATTTCAGGACCACAGAATGCATGGATCGTCATAAATCGATTATTTACGGGAAAAGTGACCTAACCCTGTGTGATCTTATCCCTAACAACCATAGTACCCTCAGATTCTGGAAGAAGTCATTAATCAATCTCTCCCCTGTGAATGTGTAAGCTCTTAATTTTTGTTCCGTGAGGACCTTCCTCATCTCATCTTTAGCAGCATACTCTGTTTTGAATGTATTCATCAGCTTGGAAGCAGTCATCAAGTCTGCATTTGGGATGAGTGATGTAAGATCATCAATATGCACTTCAATGACTCCTTTGGTTCTCTCATTTCAAAATGACCATTCTTCAGCCGAAGGTCTCATTGAGTACACTGGGGTTGATGAGGGTATTCCACTCAGTTCCATGGTACTGTCAGGTGATGGCGGAGTGGGAGGTTTCGTTATTGAGTTATTGATATAACAGGTGGGTCCTTGCATTTGCAACAAGTTTGTGATTCTCCTTCTGACAGGAGCCCAGCTGACTCGAACACCCCATCGAATTTTTTGTCCTCGGGAATCTCTGGTAGAGGGGGAGGAATAGCTCCATTACTTGCCATTTTTGATTCAGGAAATTTGGGTGATCAACTTTTCATTTCTTTACGGTTCAGCAGCAGGCGGGGCCCATAACCTGTAAGTACTATTCTCAGAACCCACTGAGATGGTGTAGGAACTGCTATATTGATAAACACACCTGTAAGTGTTATCTATACAAATATTATGAATAGTATAAGCAATAAAATAGATGAAAGAATATGACTCGCTCTCAGAACCCACCGAGACGGTGTAGGAACTGAGAGTGAGAGTAAGTATTGGATTGTCTTTTAACTAGCTGCCCATCTGAGACCAATCGAGCGGGCGCACACAATATGTGTAGCCTGCAAAGCATAAGGCCCTGTTCTGTTACTACGAGACGACATCGTGTGAGATCAGTCTCCCTGCCAAAAAATGTGAGATCATGTGAGATTGGAAATTCGGCCATCATCTCACATTTTCTGTGTTCCGTTGAATTTATATAGTGATGTCGTACGAGATGAATAAAAATACGCGCCCATTTAGCGCCCGCGCGACTTTTTTGATTCTTACGCTCACTTACGGGCCACGGCGCGACTATGGACAAAAATGGTCCCGAAAATGGTCCCGGACCGCCTGGATAGCTATCTCTAATTACAATGACATAATATCCGACTTAAACGGCTCCAAGGCCTCTCACACAGATCTCGCATCAAAATGCGAGAGTGAAATTTCAACATCTCGTCTCACATGTTGTCGTCTCGTCTCGCGGTAACAGAACGGGGCCTAATGAATCATGAAAAGGAAAGATCGAGAGACAATGTGAGCGTCTCAGACTCGTCAACGTCTTACGCGTTAACGACTCACGATCAACCGTTAACAGGGCGAGGAGTGAGTGATTTAACCAGGTTGGTCTCGTTCTGGACTCATCTCGTGTAAGGGCCGAAATGGGAACCCTGATGAGGGTTGATATTCTCCGCGTCGCTAGAAACTATAGCTAAATAACATTTCAACGGTTGAATAAACAACATCTTTGGTTGGCTCCATACAAGAGATAAAACTGAACCTACATAAGTCAACGTCGACCGATGTCGTACAAGGGAAAGGTTTGGGTTTGTAGGTAAAATTCACCATTGTCGGATCCAAGCCGCTTCTCCTCATACCGAAGTATTCAGTAAACGATAGCACAAATTTCTTGAATTTACATAAGCACTGTCGATCACAAGGTCATATAGTGGGCGGGCAGTGGGGCGAGGAGTGAGTGTGTGAGTGAGTGAGTGAGGGGTTTAACCAGGTTGGTCTCGTTCTGGACTCATCTCGTGTAAGAGCCGAAATGGGAACCCTGATGATATCCTGGGTGCGACCGAGGGCTGATATTCTCCGCCTCGCTAGGAATTATTGCTAAATAACACTTCAAGGGTTGAGTAATATCTTTGGTTGGCTCATACACAAGAGACAAAGACAACCCGAGATAATTAAGCCCTGAAGTTTTGAACTTTGCTGTTTCAATTGATCAATTGACCATCTTTCGTTCGTCAGGTCAGGTCAGGAGAGAAGGAGAGCTGGTTCATGGCTTCACTTCATCCCAGGAAATCAGATTATGGTACGTGGCGAGTACCTGTAACTTCTACGTACTCTACCATCGTCCTCCCATGACGAAATCGGTTTGAACAGTTGAACAGCCCTTTCATATAAGCACTGAAACTGAACCACCGTTGCTAACGGCAGCCGATACAAGATCTACGTGAGACAAGGAACTCACCAAGGCCGACAACCCTGCCGGATATACTTCAAGTGGTCGACCCTTCACAAGCCTTTGCTGAGGGCTTGAGTGTTCGTATAAGTTGGTACAGCCCTATTTCATCCCTGTACTCGAAATCCTATAATTACCTATCTACCTTCCATGATTTCCCCATCCTGTTTCGATTCTCTAAGCTTCTTCATATCTCTCGTCCGTTCTCTGCTGGTCAGAGGGACTGATTGTCGAACGTCGAACAAGAACGAATTTGTGCCCCGGTGGTCAAATTGACCATGACTCCATCTATTCGCTCGATCCTCCTCTTCAGTTGCACTGCGCTCAGTACTCTTTGGCCTATCGCTGACGCTGCTCCTGTTTCGCCTGTTGCACTTGGCGCATCTATAGTATCTCGGGCACTTGGTGGCCAAGATGTGAGCATCTGTAACCCACGCTCATCGTGATCATCGCTGATTCTCGCCATTTGCAGCCAGTTTTGCCTTGGGTAGTTGAAGATTTCAGAAAGGTCTTGACCGAGACAGACAAGCAAGTCTTCGGTGAGTTTGAGTCTGAATCAAGGATCGATATGAAAGCTCACTTCCGAGAATGGAATATCATGAACGTAGCTCAACCTTTGGTAGGAGTTCAAATTGAATCAATGTCAAAACTACCGTCGCTAGGAACGAATAACGATGGTGTCTATCGCTTTTCCCAAAAATACGATCACGCAGGGAAGACCTTCGAGAAAGACGATATCATTCTAAAAGTACTGAAAACTGTCGAGGACGAAGGTTTCGCTGAAGTGAAAGCCCTCAAGGAGGTAGGAGAGTGGGTTGATTCAGGTTTATTGACGATATCTGGAGTCTCCAAGCCTGCGATTATTATGAAGGCCAAGCCGGGTGAAATACTTGTCTTCAACGCGTATTACAAGGATCATCCGGACAAACAGATGAAAATGGCGAACGACGCAAAGATGCAGGCATGTAAGAAAGCTGCCAAGGTTGCGAGTGCTTCCAACGTCTTTCATTGGTGAGTTAACCTATCCGATTTCTCTACTTGCAGGTCTTTGAATGGCATTCTCATTAGGAATGCCTCTCCTGCGGCGGGAAGTTTCCTTGTTGATGTTAAAGATGGCGCCATTGCCTCCGTAGAGCTTGTTGACTGGGGTGCTGCAGGTATCATTTTCGTGCAAGCAGTGCAAGAGGGGAAAGAAAAGCCATCAGAAGCATTGTTTGTAAGTGCTCTCGTCTTTGTCAGAACTGCCACTGATGGCTGATTTATGTAGTACGAGCTTTGCTTCAAGGGAACTACGCTGTATGACATTATTCGCGGTCGGACTGGCAATTAGGGGAAACATAGAACTTTCACGATCACGAAAGTCTATTGTAACGGTTATGATTTGCTCCAAGGATGTCCTTTGTCTGTTGCCACGTGCGAGCGCGGTGGCACCCGGCACACTGTGCAGAGTACTCTACTTTATTAATCAAGTTCGGGTGTGAATGCTGGTGACTCCATCGCCTTAAACAGTCTTGTGATTTTATCGCCATCCTTGACTTGTTGGCATTAACTTGACCAGCCAAACACAGAAATGTATTGATAGTGGTGCAAGTACAGTGCCCGTCTTCGAGTTAACTTGAGGTCGGAGATGGCAGGCCTAAAGCTGGTAATGTCAGCCCGAGCCATTCATTCATTCAGAGTCTTCCGGGCGCACGCCCGTGCCCGTGATACAGGAGTTGATACGGAACCCAGCTAGATTTTCGCCGCCACACCCACCATGGGCCATGGCGTTATCC
The DNA here is from genome assembly GCA_027886635.1 of Lentinula boryana. Classification (NCBI taxonomy): domain Eukaryota; kingdom Fungi; phylum Basidiomycota; class Agaricomycetes; order Agaricales; family Omphalotaceae; genus Lentinula; species Lentinula boryana. The sequence goes on along the minus strand of MU790978.1, from coordinate 8,164 downwards.
TGTGCCCTGTTCATGTCCATTCTCAGTTCCGAGCTCAATCGAAATTCTACCAGAGTTTGTGCTTTCTGATTTTCGTTCAGTTCCGTTCATTGCCGCTACTGCTACAAAACAAAGAGTCTCCGACGATATGGCATATCTCCCTTGGGCTCGAAAGTCCATTCAACAGTATGCACCAGACCTGACCAGAGCGCAACCGAGATCACCGAGAAACCCGATAGTAGCACGATTCCCCACAGGTTGCACACACAGATGATAAACTTTGTCATCTTCACCTCCAGTTTTCTCAGTTCGGGAGCAATTTATTTCTCGTAAAATCTTCGAGAGAAGCTCGAACTTGACATTGAAAGGTGAGCTCAACTATGTCTGCAACTCGAACCAGGTCGAATCGTTTCGTTCTCCACCACCACATTCCAGGCACGGTGCATTTCGGTCAGCCCGGGGACAGCCAACCTAGCACACACATAGATTTGCAGATAATCACCCTCGAGCGGGTCCCTCAATGCTAAAATACTACACGCCGTGTTTCCGGTTTCAAAGTACTGCCTGATATATACGTACTGCTTCAGCTGGCCCCACTGAAGAAAACACACATCCGGTTCTCACTCGGAGACTGGTATTTAATACTGTTTCAAAGTATTTAGCAAACTGTGATGTGTCTAGGTTCCCTTCACCAGTACTTCTCCTCGTTGGGTATATGGTCGACTGGGATACCAGCTGAGATGTCCCCACCTGCACAATCAACCTCCACTGAGACCGACTATCTTATCCTTTCTGAAAAGACCAACCCACTATTGTGTCTGAATCTATCAGAGACTCTTCCGAAGAACGTACCTCGTGCTTCAACACCTGCTCAACGGACTTCGTCTCTTGAGACTAAGACTACCAGTGTACACTCTAGCAAGAGGTACTGGGATCACGCAGGTGAGCTTCCTTACAGTCAACTTCTTCGGGGATGCTATGAGCTGACACAAGTGCGCTGGCAGTAGAACGACGTCAATTTGAGCCTCACCATCCGTTGAACACCCAAAGGGGTTGCTGGGATAATCAGTGTACAGGACCCCAACTCATACCTCTCAGCTCCACTATCGGATATTCGCAGTCTCTATCCACTCGATCTGGAGTAGACTCATCGATCAACCTTTCTTCATTGGAGTCAGAGTTCCAACGTACCTCCGATGTTAATGATGAATCAACCGAACGGATCAAAGCCCAAAAAGAGTCGTCCTCGAGCGGTGAGCGCTGACATTCAATTTGGCCCAGTGATAATAAATCTAATGACTCTGGCCAAGAAACTGTGCAGTCGGAGCCGCATACCTGGGGTTACTCCTCCGACAACACGGAATCTTTGGCTCGTAGTGCGCGTGCAATTGAAAATACATTGAGATTAGCTGCAACGTATTTGGATTCTTATGAGGCGACGAAGCCAATTACACCCCCATAGAAAGGATTGTAAGTTACATTTCATATCTTTAAGGATCAAGACTATTTTACGAGTAGGTTCGCCCTGGGTTCGTCAGATTTCGTCAAACCATCCTTCGCCTGGAAGGATTGGCATCATCGTTTTACGTTGGTCCCGTTTCGTCCATTTGGGATGTCAACAAGTACTATCTCTGAAGTTGTTATATGGAATCAGAAGAACAAAAATTTTTGAAGGCTTTGAGAGCTGGATGTGCATGAAAGATGAAAACACAATGACTCCAATGAGAAGGCAAAAGTCGTCAATAGGTTGGATCGTTAAGGGGCATGACTAAGAGTATTAAGATAGGCACTTGTAGGACGAAGGCGAATGGAATATGGATAAACGTTCAATGAAAACGGGTAGACAAAAATGCACGAAAAAGAATGAATGATTGTAACGGACTTGCGAGTAGCAACAGAAACCTAAAAACGTGGGAGTGGTAAAGCAAAGGTTTAAAGGGTATGTAAGTACAGCAGAATAAAGATAATTATATCCTCTGCTTGTCCCACCACACTTCCACTTGATTGGTGTACATTGTTGGCAGATTCAGCGCGACTGAAGCTGCAGCATTCACCATTTCCAAGGTGAGGTCACCAACCAGTCAAATACCATCTCATATACGCCCAAAATGTCAGCTGATCGAATTGTTGTATCGAGGGAGCCGAGCCTCCTAGGTTCGAAATCTGGTCAGAGTCAACATCGGGCAGCATTTCCTCTGCCCGAGGAGCGTAATAGAAGCCGGCGATGAGGACAAGGTAGCTGAAGAGAGTTTAGAGTGGGGGAAAGTAGAGAACGACCGATGACATACCTCAGAATGAGAATACTTCCCCGATGATAATTACTCTTCGCTTCGATATACGTATATGTCAAAAGGAACATTGCCAAAATGAGCGCAATGACGTCCCAGCGAGGGAAAATGAGCCTTTCATCGAGGGATAAGAAAGTCAGACTGGTACTGAATAGGAGGAGAATAGGAAGGAAAACTCACGAAAACGTATGTGCAACCTCACCCATTCGATCAGGGAACCACCATGCGGAGAAGGCAACCATGGCTGGGATCTGTAAAAGGCAGACTTGAAGAGCGTAGGCAGAACCGATCTCCATACTGCATTGAAGAAGATAAGAGGATCAGCACAATTCTCACGATTAGAGATTCATAAAGACTCACCTTAACGCAATATTCCCATTCAATGCAAACGAAATCGCATTCATGAACTCCGTCGTATTGGGAACCAGAGCCAAGAGAGTGACACCAAGGAATTTTTCGTCTATCGCTGAACCGCCGGACGAAGGATCTCCCAGAATAACGTCGATCACATCGACGAGGATTTCTACAGAAAACAAGCATTAGTGTTTAGCTAACGGGAGAATAAAAAAGGAGCCATACCAGCAATGACAGCATACAACGCCGTACAGAACAACAAAACACTCGCGCTAGTGAAACGACTCCAGCTAGGTGCATCATGTCCTCCATGTCCACCACCACCAGCTGCACTGCCATGTCCATGTCCAATTCCAGCAGGGCCGACGCCTTCGTGCTCCAAGCCACTGATCCTCAGTCGTCCCTGGGTACTCTGTTGTTGATGCCTCAAGGCACTAACAGTAGCCACCGCAACGGCCCTTGTGAACTCATCCGTGGACATAGTTTCCGGCAATTGCAACGAATTGATGTTGGAATTCTTGACAGCCTGGTCGACGCTTTCAAGGATAGGAGTGTATCCTGAAATGGAAGCTGATGTAGCACTGGGTGGGACGAGTGATGAGATTTGAGCGAGTGTCGGTATCGCCGTAGAAGGGGTGATAGGAGCGTCGGAAGTAGAAGTTGATGCATTGGTGGTGGGGGCAGGTGCGTATGAAACGCGCCTATGATATACTGGTGAGGCCGGTCGACGTTGAGAACCGCCTGGAGTAAGAGGGGTGCCTGGAGTCTGCGACCTCGCGCCGCTAGTGAAGTTAAGATTGAAGCCGCTCGTACGATGAGACAAGGTGCGTTGCACATTCGCCGGAACGAGCTTATGATATAACGATTGCCGTCCTTGACCTGATGCTTGGGGAGGATGATGGGTGTGCAGAGGTAAATCCAGGGGATTCAATAATTGTTGAGGATTTTGCCATATTTGAGAAGCGTGTGTGCGAAGAGAGAACCAGAGGCCGACGAGATAGGACTAGAAGGGGCAGAATCAATCGTTGAGTTAGTGTCAGGTCAACAGAGAGAGCAGTCATGTGTTATACAAGGCGGAGGAAGAGCGATGAGATGACTGCTATGGGATCAGCCAACCCGACCAGGCAAAGCCAGACTGTTCGACAAAGCCTCCAAAGAAGCAGTCAAGTGAAACACATTGAATGAGACTCACGAAAAGCAATACAGCTGCACAGAAGAACATCAAACCCTTGACTGTCCTTTGATAAAATGGATCATGCACTGGATCAGGATATTGATAGTAACACTGATCGCAAGTCCAAGGTTTGTTCATGTCTCCAGAAGAAGGGTAGGAAGGACATCCCGTGCAGACGAGTTGAAACTACAGATCAATTTCAATGATTCAGCATGAATTCGATAATATCCAGGAGAAAACTCACATTCCCATAGACCTGATAAAACAACGTCGGCGTCAACGCACCCACAATGGCCATTATCAGCATCATACTCGTCACACCAGCACTTTTTGCATTGAACTTAACCTCCTTTCTTCTCAAGGCGCTCGACATCATCGACATGCCTGGCATCAACAACACTCCAGCAAGTAACGATCCGACAATCGAACCTTCCACCAACCGTCCTTTACCGGAAGACAATGCAATTGAGTATAACAAAATCTCGATTATCGAACCAAATGTCGCATTGATTACTGCACCCATCCCGATAGAACTTTGTGCTGAGATCGAAGCGACAGCCATGCCGATAAAGTAAGAAAGTGGGATAACACTAAGCAGAGAAAGAACAAATATCACGCCTTGATTTGCTACAGCTGCCAAGAAGCCTGGAACAATACGACCGTGTTCTTCGAGTTCTTCGACCCAAGCAAGAAGCACTGCCCAGTCGAAGATAGCGAAAAAAACGACGGCAAGGAGGTTGACGAACATAATATTTACCCCACCGACGGTGTACTTGTAATACTTCGACCCAAGGGCGCGATAGGTGCAGAGCAGGACAGCGGTAGATGGGGACCCAGAAGGAGCGCGTTGACCTTTTGTCAAGCGAGTGTGTTTGATGGTATGTTTAACGGAGAGGCGGGAAGCCGCGGCAGAAGAAGCCGATTCAGATGGAGTTTGAGCTTGTTGACGAAGCGGATCTGAAGAGGAAGACGGAATAGTATCAACAACCACCGTAAGCGGAGCCGCACAGAACCTGATTGTTTGAGGTTGTTCGAAAATGTGCTTGATCAGGGCCCAAGTAAGTTTGGCCATTGGGATTGTAAAAACAAAGAACCAGCAAATAAGGCAGACGACAAGCATTAATGGCGCGATGATGCAGACGAATGAAAGCCAGAACACTGTTTTTGGGAGGATATGAATGTGTTCAAACGAAGATGTCGATTGTTTCGAGAGCCCAATGGAAGACGTAGACGAGGAAGGTGTGGAAGACGTGCCATAAGATTTGGCAGGAGTTGGTGCAGGAACGGGATTGAGTAAGGAGGTGTGCTCAGTAGGATTCCACGATGTACTCGGTTGATGGTGAATTTCGGGGCTGCCCCCCCGAACGGTATTGCTTGAGTCACTGCTTTGTCGTTGGCGAACCCATCCATCAACAGCAGCATCACCATCGGGCTCGTCGTCTTTCCTATTATCCTCTTGATTGTCCTGATCGACATCATCTGCGACTCCCTCGACATATTTACCAAATGGCCAAGCGATGTACCAACCTAATCCGAAAACCAGATTCGCATATCGTTGTCCGCCTTTCGGTACAATATACAGAAGTGCACTGATAGCCCAACACACAAGGGCAAGCCACCAACCAAAAACCACGACCCATAAGAGGTTACCTAAAAGCAAGTGTCGCCCGGCCTGTGCAGAGGGTACTGAGTGCAGCGCCTCGTCAGCATAACGAGTGACTGAGCGCGACTTTTTGTACAGCGCTGGCTTCCAGATAGGAAGACCGAAGGGATGCTCAACGTTGATAAGAGATTGTCGTTCTTTCAGAGTAATTGGATCTGGTTCGTCGTCAGAGTTACCAGTAGAATCTTGGTCAGACGAAGGCTGCTCGTCCGAGTCTTCGTGTGGTTCATCATCAACAGAAACTGCCTTGCCGCCATTGCCGCTACGCCGTTGTTTTCGAGTTCCTTCACCGTCATCACCATCGTACTCATCTGCTTCACTAAGTGCCTCGTCGTCTCCGAATCCTCTGCGGGCAGTAGAGCTGACACTGGTGCTTCGCATTCCACGATGCATTGAGTGCGCCGAATGCGCCGAGGAGGAGCGCATAAGAATTGGAGGCGGTGGAGCTTGGCGGGTGGAAGGTGAACGAGGAGCAGAGAAATATGAAGTCCCTTGGTGATGGTGTGCAGGAGTGTTCACGGCAGACCGGGATTGCGCAGCAAAAGAATGAGGGCCAGACTGACTAAGTGATCTGTGCACATGGCTCGAAGGCGTAGGTGTCGACGAGAGCGACGATGGCTGTTCACCAGAGCCTGATTCGTCAGACTCAGACGCCGGGGAGGGAATGTTCATGTTCGCCGACATCGTGGTGGGAAGAAAGCTTCTCTGCACCTATTCCACGTTGTTACTTCGAGACGGAAATGAACTTCGATGAGAAGGGTAAGGCGAATGTGTCGTCCAGCGAGAGAATGAATCAAAGAGGGCTAGTCATTGAGGTTATATGCCGAAAAATGCCGCCATCGTGCCGGCTGGTGTTACAGGCTGCCGACGGACATTTACATTTGATTTCATCTACTACTACTATGGTTGTTAGGGATAAGATCACACAGGGATAGGTCACTTTTCCTCTAAATAATTGATTTACAGTGATCCATGCATTCTGCGGTCCTGTGCTTTGGTAGACAAATTGATTTAATAGTATTCTTCATGCCTGTCCACTAGAAGTAGGGATTTCTGTGCAATAATACAAATTGTAGATGATAAGTATCCATAGTCCAAGCGTGACTTTGAATCAAAATACCAGGAACAGTAGGACACTCTGTTCAAACTGTACATAAAAGTTGATAGTAATATTATATAGGTACCTAAGAGTTATTACTCCAAATCCAAAGGCAATCAGAGGTTCATTGACTCTGCAATGAATGAGTGAAGATGAGGTGCTCTTTGATGTGATGATTGTACATTGCCATTGTAGTTGCAAGCACTTGCTGTCTGCCATCTAGCAGCTTCTATGTGATGAAGATGTGACCCAGGGGGCACCTATCCTTGTTTTTGCTTGGTCACTGCCCAACACCTCCAAGAGCAAAAGGACAGCTCTATAAGTTGGGTCTAAACCATTTTTAGCACTGCAAATCAATCTGTCTACTCAGATTTTCAGTACTAAAAATGGTTTAGACCCAACTTATAGAGCTCTACTTTTGCTCTTGGAGGTGTCAGGCTGTTATGATCATGCACAATGGATCATATATGAAGTGAAGTTGTAGTGGAGTAAAGTACAATGCTGGAGGATCTATCCTAGCACATCAGGAAAAGTACCAAAAGCCCAGAGAGTCCAGGTCCCCACAGAGATACCCCCCAATTCCTAGACATTCTGGTCAATCTGAAAGCATTCTTAACTGCTCTCAGGGCAGCCCAGAGATCTCCAGAAACCCCAGGGAACCTCAGGCTTTCTGAGGCTTTCTGAGGCTTCCTAGGATTTAGGGGGTATCTTTGTGGAGGCATGGACTCTCTGGGCTTTTAGTACTTTTTCCTGATGTTATAGAGCTGTCCTTTCACTCTTGGAGGTGTTAGGCAGTGACCAAGCAAAAACAAGGATAGGTGCCCCCCAGGTCACATCTTTGTCACACAGAAGCTGCTAGATGGCAGATGGCAAGTGCTTGCAACTACTTGGCAGCTCAAAGAATCTGATGGCCCTGGTGCTGGTGATGGTACTTTGCTTCGCACTGCCAATCAATGGCAACATGCTCTTTGACGTGATGATTGTACCTCATCTTTGTTTGTTCATTGCAGAGTCAATGAACCTCTGATTACCTTCAGATTTGGGGTAATAGCTCTTAGGTACCTATATAACATTACTATCAACTTTTATGTACAGTTTAAACAGAGTGTCCTACTGTTCCTGGCATTTTGATTCAAACTTATGCTTGGACTATGGATCCTTATCATCTACAATTTGTAATATTGCACAGAAATCCCTACTTCTAGTGGACAGGCATGAAGAATACTATTAAATCAATTTGTCTAACAAAGCACAGGACCGCAGAATGCGTGGATCGCTGTAAATTGATTTTTTAGAGGAAAAGTAGCTTATCCCGGAGTGATCTTATCCCTAACAACCATAGTAAAAGGATATAGTTAAAGGATAAATAGATAAGGAACATACTAGGCCGATGGATAGATAAGGAATAAAATAGGCCTTCTCGCGACACTAAAGATGCCGACTTTGTATGTACTGGTTTGCCTTATCTTCGGAGACGGCCGATAAAGTGCTCAAAGATTAGATAGTTGCAATGGGGTCACAGACAGATAGACAGACGAAAAAGTCCACTTGGGGTGACCCAGGTGGCCATGAGATCGGCCTCTCATCAGCGTTGTGCGTGCAGTAGA
>MU790977.1:0-14924 GCA_027886635.1 Lentinula boryana | reverse complement strand
TAGACCTGAATCAAAGACCATCTACTCCTCATTCACCTCGTTTATCTCGACTTTGTGACGCCTGGCTTAGTATAAAAGCTATCGAGTCGCTGACAGGGACAAGCAACTCTAACAAGGGTACTACTAATAGTGGTATCAACGTCCCTATTGACCCTTCGCACCGCTCCGCATCGCACCGGACGGTTGACCCAGCTGTATCCAGCATGACTCTAACAGTTTCTACATTTTCGTTCCGGGAACTTTACTGCATTTACCAAGGCTGACAACTGCTTCTCCAAGGTCTCGATACGAGAAGTCAGGTACGAAACCAAATTTGCTTGGGAGAGTTGATCGCCAGGGACTATGGCGTCCAGTCAGTTTTCAGCCCTCAAGTACTGGAACGATATATGTTGTATAATGGAGGTAGAGGAGGGGAATGTGGAAGGATTTGCATTTATATTCTGCATGATGGTGTCAAAAGTGGATGTAGGGAAAGCCGCCAGGACTATCTCTCTGAAGACTTTGTTGGGGATCTCATTTCCCATATCAATGGCTTCTTTTTGAAATTCTCGCATAGTGCAGAGGAATGTATCTAGAGTTTTGTTTTCACGGAATATATGGCTCCTCAACTTTCTCATGGAACTCACCTTCCTCATGTCATCTTTCTGACCAAAATCTCTGATGAGCATATTGAACAACTCTTTCGCGTCCATCTCATCGACTTCTGGTACCATGGAGGGGAGATCGGCTATGTAAGATTCGATTATGCCTTTTGTTCTATTGTTGCAAAATGCCCATTCGGGCTTCGATGGCTTGTTGGAGAAGACTGGCATAAGTTCTTTAGCTGTCTGGGATCCCGAGGTTGTATCTGTTGACGGTTTCTTAATCAATCCATTGATATAGCTGTTGAGTCCTTGATTCTTCAAGGACACTTTGATTTTCCTTTCAATTGGTTTCCACGTGATTCGGATTCCCCCATTGAATTTCTGGTCATCGGGAAGCTTGGGGACTGGAGCTGGAATACCAACGTTACTAGTCATTTTCTTTGGTCTTTTGGTGGGTTGTTATTCTATGGTTTTCTTTGTGTATATTTTAGCAACGGTCAGGGCCCATAACCTGTGAAACTACTGTAAGTAGTTACTCCTCAGAAGCAAATAAACAACTCAGTATATTACCTGTGAAACTACTGTAAGTAGTTACTCTGGAGATAATTGTAAGTATTGTTGATCTATGGACTGGAATGTAAACGACTTACCCTCAGAAGCGAATAAACAACTGAGGGGAGTCTAGTAACTAAAACAAAATATATAGGACACAAGCCGGGACTCGAAATGTGTATGAACGTAGTCCATTGGCCAAAATAAATATCAAATAGAGCAATGAAACTTGGCACTGCCCAAATGTCCGGTCGGGACTCCTCCCCTCACCTCAGCTATCTTCGACAAATTGACTCTTTTTCTTTTTTATTCTTTCCTCTTTAATACTTTAGACACCCATTCCCCCTTTAACTACATCAGTGCTGTAGGTGCTTATACATGCATCTATATTATTCTTTTATCTTTTATTTTTCTTTTGTTTATGTACACATGACAGCCTTGCCACTCTTGCATTATTGTAATTACTGTAGATTGTCAATGTGACTCTCTCGTGTCTGTCAGACCATTGACAGATCATCACCGTTTACCTTCAGTAACCACACACTCCTTTATATTACCTTATTGTTTGCTTTATTTCTGTCTCTCAAAAGTGGTCTGCACCCATTCAGATGGTTTCAGACTTTATTAATTTAAATATGCATACTTTTCAACATCTCCTCTCAGTTCTTACACCTGAATTGGTGTGTTCTGAGAGTGAGTATTTTATTACTTATGCTTATAGCACTTTATTAACGGTTGGCTGTGTAGATCATACATTTCTACAGGTGTGTATATATGATATAGAGTTCTTGAACCCGAATTGGTGTGTTCTGAGAATCGTACATTTCTACAACCAGGGTCCATCTAGCTGTTTGAATATACTGGCCTAATTATCAAGCCAGCATTCCTCAACTTCCCGCTCTTGAATCCTTATCCTTGTAATGGCAGTGATATTATTGACATCACTTCGGAAAGATTTTACACTAGAAACACCTAGCCCCTCCAGAAAAAAATATCATAGACAAGGAATCTAAAAGAGTAGTTGATCGTAATTTAAAACGGCATCCTTTACTTTGAGGTTGGTGCACAAGTTTCAAGCATGGCATGCAATTCAAAATTTTGAACATTGTTGAGATATTAATAGCAAGATGGAGACAAAAAGTGATAGTACGTGAGCAATACCATCTTGATACCTATGGTAATACGAGAAAGCGACTCGAGAACATAAACAATATCAATGCTAGTCACAATTCGAATTTTTTCTTGGCGTATTCTTCAGCCCAAGACTCGACATAACTCTCCACAACCTCAATGGACACACCACAATTAGAGTAATGTCGAGCCACGTCAAGGACAGTAATCAGTCCTTCTCCCTCCTCCCTGCAATCAAATGGCTGATAATTCACGGCAGCTTGCGGAATGTTTACCACATTTTCCTGGATCATTTTCCTGTACTGACCTCGCTGAGTGAATAGGTTGATCATGACGATGTTGAATTCTGCTCGGAGTTGGGAAATAGTTGGCCTCAAACGAGCCAAGAGACGACTGGCCACGATGTCTCCAAAAATTGGAACCCCGGTTTTTGGGTTTACCCGGACTCCCTTGGGCAAAGATTTTGGATATTGCGTGTAGTAGGCTACCCATGCCTCGGGAGGGTCGTTATGCTGTGGGTTGATGAGATGAGATGTATTGTTACTGAGATGGAGGCCCTGAGGTAGAGACGATGGGTTTCTCCATTGAGAGAGAATATACTTTTGCCCATATGTCTTGCGCTCAGGTGGAGTTCCGTGTGCTTCTCGGCAAAGTGCTTTGACGAGAGCAGTGGAGCGTTCGTCTCCTGCCCGAGCCTTTATGAACAGTCTTGTTAAAGCACTCCCGACGGTGCTACAAGCAGCCTCTGAAATTTCTTCAGAGTAAAAGCCGGGGATCGAGACTCTGGCAGTTTCGATATAGCTACGATTGATTAGTCTGCTACCTGGCGGTCTCGAGAGATACGCCCGACGCCTGGAGGATGAGGGAGGAGGATGAAACGCGGCCAATGGCTGTAGGGACTCCGCGTAAGTCCTGCTAGTACGAGCCTGGGTTTGAGGTAAAGGAGAACAGGGTGGGCTTGGAGAACAGGGCGAACTTGGGGAAGCAGTACGAGCATCGCCATCGTTAGATGGTCCTCTCACACCGATAACATCTCGAAATGTATTCTGTAATTCTGAATAAGGAAGGCAAAAACGTTGTTGAGCATTGGGACGCCCGGGAAGGGAAATACAAACAAACCTCCTAAAGTCTCGGTGGCATCCGACAATTTGATCTGCGTTTCTTGGAGCTGCAATTGAGTTTCGGCGAGATCATACATAAGGCTTTCGAATTGTTCATCAGCAGTGGATGGGGTTCGAGCTCGCTTCAAACCCTCCAGGTAGCCTTTGTGGAACCAAAGCCATTTCAAGTCAGTGCCAGAGGCCGAATCAGCCGCAGCGTCTACAGACAAAGACATGGGCATGAGGGAAGTAGAAAAATGAAGGAAATCAAGACGGAATTCATGAATGTCGATTTATACTCTGGAAAGTTTGCCCAAGTTGGAACTTCAAAAAAAACTTGCTGCTTCTCACTCGGTCGTTCCCGCTCGGTCAGTATTCAGTCACCTTGCATGCGCGAAAAAGGAGTACGAGATATATGAGATGAATAAAAAAAAAACCTACATGGCCAGTCAGTTTGAATCGTCTGTTGTATGCATATATGCGCACCCGTTTCGGTCGATTGATTCGAATGCGAATCACCGTTTTTAGACTTTATGATGCTTGCTTAAGCTCCGCGAAATTTTTTGTCTTCGCAGGACCTACCATTATGGGAAGTGAGTTACCCAGAGCGGGAAATAAGCAAGGGTCAAACAATGTTTGACAAAGAATTCCGACCTGATTAGGCTGAACTACTACTCAATTCGGTTGTTGGGTTCTGAAAAATGGAAAGACAACGTGATATGAAGATTCTGAAAAAGAAGCGCACTAATCATGTTCATAGAACTTACAACAGTACTATGACTTGAGCTACCTTGAGATAAGTACCATGAACTGCTGCCTCCTAAAACAGACAGGAATACATTTGAGCCAACTCGAAGTCAGGACTATCTTTCTGTGGCATGTGCGGGACAAGTCAAATTTAATGATTAAGCTTTTAGTGAGATCTCGGAAATGTGAGTTCAATAGGAGTCATTCCGAAAGGCACCACAGAAGACTAAGAGGAATGCTGTAAATGACAGTAATCATACGAGTATATTTCTTCGCGGAAACGAGCGAGAAAATATCTACGTTGAAAACAATAATGATGCAGGAATGACTAGGGCTATATTACATGGCTCTACATGGCGTACCTAAAATAAAGCTCAGAGTAATCTGGAAAAACGAGGTCCCCAGAACTCACTTCTTTGTCCACTCCTTCGCCGTTCCAAGGAACTTTGACTTATCGTTCTTCAAAAGCTGTGGGCATAAATGTCAGCAGCATCTATATAAGATACTCAGATAGAACGAACAGCAGCAATGTCTGGCTCAAAAGGATCGTCGGGACTTGGGTTATTGAGCTTTTCTTGTATTATGGACAGTACTACGACAAAGTCAATGACTTGAAGCGTGAAATCACCATGATGAGTACTTACCTGTAGCAAGAGTCACTGAAGGCTTCCACTATCACATCAAAATACTCAGAAGTCAGTTCATTTGTCTTGAATTAGGTCACGAAGGGACTGCATATCGTACCTCGTCACGCAGGACAGGAACACAAATAGCTCCGTCTTCATTGATCCCCGGATGATAGATCTTTGTCTTGAACATCACCTGTGCGGCCCCCACGCTCAACATCAGAAAAACAACAGATTATCCATGTATACGTACAGAAGGTGCTTTGAACGGAAAATTCTGCGGTAAACTTAGCGTAAATTTGAATTTGCCGCCCTTGTAAGGCGAATCTGACTAGGTGTAAAGAGGGTCAGAAAGCTCCAGCAGGACATAAATGTATCTTGAAATGAGCATACTTCAGCAATAATAATACACTCCCATTCGAATAGGTTGTCCTCCTTTGTTTCAACCACGACATTCTGGGGTAAGATAGAGCGACGTCAAAACAGAGTCACAGCAGTTTACAGGAGGATCCAACACGTATGGAAAGAAACGCATGGAAGATCCTGGAAATCTGAAATAAGACTCGGCGGCGCACCTCAATTGGATTATTGTGGATATCTCGCAATTCCTTTTGGATGAGTTATAAGCTTATGATACACCGGGAGAGTTTAGGATCACAATCACTTTTTGGATTCGTCTTTGGAATGACAGTATGAGGATACGTTAGTGGCCGATGAGAGCTGGATGCGAAGGAGACACCCACCGAAGTGCCGTGCTCGTCATGGTGGTAAGGAATCAAGTGTTTCGGCCCGCTCGCAAACCGGGTGACAAACCCCTTGAACGCTTCCACCATTCTCTTGTTCATCATGTACGACGACTTGATCATTATAGACGACGAAGAACCTCAAGCCGGCCCTTCTTACATTGTTAATTCTTCTGATGCAAACCCGCCTACAACACCAATCGCGTCTACATCCAATCCATCAGCCCTTTCTGGCTCTCGTACCTCCTCCCGTCTGCGCGCTTCCAGCCATGCCCAACAACATGCTCCCCCAGAATCTTCATTTGCATCTCCAGCCCCAAAAATTGAGCCAAAGAACTCCAATATATCCACCCGCTCCGGAACCCAACGTCCGAAAACCCAACCAAAGCTCAAGCTCAAGTTAAGCGAAAAACTTGCTGCTCAAGCTCCTGGGATGTCCTTCCTTGGACAATATGATAGGGAGCTAGACTCGGATGATAACGAGGACTTGGCATTTGAAGAACAATTCATACTCAGGCTTCCGCCTGGGGAGGATTGCGACAAGTTGAGGAAGAGTGTGGCGGCTAGAGAGGTGCCGGGGGACGTTTGGTTCAAGTTCAAAGGTGAGTGTCTCGAAGTCTTTTTTAGTATACTGATAACTATGATTGATGAAACTACAGATTCTCGTCGCGGGGTATTTCATATAGGGAACAATACATACGCTTCGAAGCTTGTCGATATGCCTTGTATAATAGAGTCTCAGAAAACTCTCGATAATAAGCAAATGTTCAAAGTTGCAGACATATGTCAGGTATTTTCCAACTTTCAGCTCTACCTATTCGCATATTAACTTCCTTTCTTCAGATGCTGGTCGTCGAAGACCGCATTGACAACGAGGATGTCGTTACTCGCGAGAAGAGTCTCAATATCGACGATTTCATCTGGCCCCATGGGATTACTCCTCCGCTTGCGCATGTGCGGAAGAGAAGGTTTAGGAAAAGAATCAATAAACGTGTGAGCACTTCTGTCCTCAAGTTGTGACTGGTTCCCCAAACAACTGCATGATGGACAGACGATCGAAACAGTCGAGCAAGAAGTGGAGAGGCTGCTCGAACAAGATAACTTAGCAAAAGAAATAAAATATGGTATGCGTTCATTGTCTTCATCTTTACAATCACTTGTCATTCTTACTCAAACCCTATCTCACAGACATTCTTGAAAATGTTAACCCTGACTTATCCGACTCTGAATTCATTGAACGCGAAGAACCCATCGACGCCCCCACACCCGCAATCTCCGATACAGGTGATCCTGCCACGCCTGGTGGAATTCTCGGTGACGAAGGTGAAGACGAAGACGAAGGAGATGATGAACCGGATGGCGACATTGATGAAGAATTGGCAGCTGAACTTGATCTGGCTTTGGGAGATGAAGACGACGATGGAGACGACGACGACGACGAAGATGATAGTGATGATGATGATGATGATGATGACGATGACGACGAAGTCTCGCAGGCAAGAAAGTTGCTCAATGAAGAAATTAGAGATCTGCAGGCTGCGGTCGCGAAGAAGGGTAGCGAAATTGCTAGTTCTGCTAATCCTCTGATAAGGGTTCGTTTTTGTTCTTTTTTAACTGTTACTTGATACATAACACATTTTAACTTCACTTAGAAACGCTTCGAGGACGCTCTCAAAAAACTGACCTCTGATCTTGAGATGAAGCTTGCACAAAGAGACGAGATGCAAGAGAAGCAAAGGATGGAGGATGAAGGAATTGTAGTTGATAATATCCGTGGCGGTGGAGATTCGGATTCTGAAGTAGAGGTGGATGGAGTTGGTATCGGAGTTGGTAGCGCGCAACTTAGAGGAGATGAAGATCTCTTTGGTGGTGAAGATGCGGTATTGGGTTTGGATCAGATCGGTGCGTAAGTATAGGGATACGCAGACCCTCAGGATAAAGCATTGATCTGGTACCACACTGTGGGGATTCAGTTGACCAACGGTAGCAAGTAACAATTCAGGAGTCCACAAGTCCTAGGCAGGTCCTTGTTTCTTGTTTCTCCGGTTCTTTCTACCATATCCTCGACGGTATATAATGCAAGCGTATATCCTAGTAGTTGTTCATTGCCACAGACAAACAAAAATACAAGGATAACTTTCGAGGGCAAGCACAAAGTTTGTGAGAAATTTGTTTGTTTCTTCGCGAAAGTTTTCCGAATTTCCACAGCTTTCTACACCACCACCACCACCACCACCATTAGATACCTAGCACCTACACCAGCGCGCTCAAATACAGCATCATTAGATTGCACAATTTCGAAGATGGAGGAAATGTACAAATGAGCTAGTTTGAAGAACCAAACATTATAGTCGTTAGGCGCCTAACGTCAGATTATTATCGCAATAGCTTACCTTATATCCTCCGTCTTGCTCTCAGCACGATGGCACCAAGTACAAAAATATTAACCACCTTCCACTCCTCATCATCCGTGATATCCTCAGTTAAATGCTCTTTATCATCTGCATCCTCTTCATCTACCGATGTCGAGGACCAGTACCAGCACTTGATAATAGCGAAATTGAACAGTATCCAGGTTTACTCGATCCGAGAAACAAGCTTGGAATTGGAGTGTAGTGTTGATATTAGAGGGAAGGTGAGGGCCATTAAGAGGGTTCCGATTGCGGTCTGTCTCTATGTGTTAGAACACAACTGGAATTTTCTAATACGATATGATATGGTAGAACACGACTAGGTCAAACCTCCTCGTCCTCCTCGACCACCCTGATCCTGAAATTCTGATCCTCAACTACACAGAAACGTCTGAAAGGGCAAGTGGAAAGTTGAACATCAAGCATCAAATTCCTCTCGACGAACGAGGAAGTAGACCAGCGGAATTCTGTCTAGACGCAATCGTTCATCCGTCTGGGGCATTCGCCGTAGTGAGTTGTTACACCGGAAAATTGAAGGTGGTGATGGTTGAGAGTGGGGAAGTTGTTAATGTTCAGTTGAGTAATGTTATATCTTCGAATCTCTTATATTTATGTTTCTATCAGAATCCCAGAACTTAATCTACTCAGCTTTACTTTTCTCCCTCTTGTTAACAAGGAGGAACAACACACGCATACCTACGCCGTAGCTCTCCTCCATCTAGACTATCAAGAGCGCATCCAGCTCATTTCACGTACACTTACCATCTCTTCTGACACCGGTCCCGAACTTGACTCTACCACCACCATCGATGTCGAATACTCCTCCCATTTTTTCTCACCAACGCTTATTTCGTTCAAGGACGTTCCAACGCCAGACGAAGGTGGGGTGTATCTTATCCCTGTACCTCCCGCAGATGAAGATACAGATGAAGGTAAAGGTGGTCTGGATGAAGAGAAAGACGTATTCGTCGGAGGAATCCTTGTGGTTGGAGGAAGTAGGATTTTGTTGTACGAGTTGAATTCGCAGGAGGTGTTGAATCCGAATTCGAAATTGAAAGGAAAGGGGAAAAGGAAACAGGATGTGCGCGTTACCCATGAGAAGACGACAAAGAAAAGAGAACCCAGAGCTACGGTTGACTGGCCTTGGAGTAGAGTTTCTGCGTACGTTGTGTTTGTGTTTCTACCAACGACTTTCTACATTACTCATCTTGTTGTGCTAGATGGACAGCGATAGATGAATCCTACACAAAGATACTCATTGGAGATACATTCGGAAGGTTGGCTCTGCTCTCACTCGAACGGGTGAAAGAGTTCGGAATGGTGATTATCCCACTGGGAGAAACACCCTCACCGACCTCGATCACTTATCTTTCTAACCAAAACATGTTCGTTGGCTCGCATTTTGGTGATTCGCAGTTGGTGAGAATCAACCAAGTACCTTCTTCGTCGTCGTCCCCGACGTTGCCTATTCCAAGATCTGTTTTGACAACGGTAAGTGCGGAGAGGTTGAATAGGGTCGAGGACGAGCGAGGGTTTTCGAAGAAAGGCAGGGTAGTGAACACCCATGGATCGTTCATCCAAGTCGTGCAAACGTTGGTGAAGAATGTCGCACCGATAAGAGATGCGGTGTTGGCTGATTTAGATGGGAGTGGTCAACGGCAGATTGTCACTTGTTCTGGGGGAGGAAACACAGGCTCGGTCAACGTGGTTAGGATAGGTGCAGATTTCGAAGAACTCGGGAGTGTTATGGGGTTGGAGGATTTAAATGTTATTGATATATGGCCTATCAGATTGAGTTTCGAGTCTCCGTGAGTTCGGTGGTAAATCATTCCTTTTTAAATACTTACCCTTTCTTTCAGCATGCACTCTCATCTAATCACCAGTACCATCCTCGACACACAAGTCCTCAGTTTAACCTCTCCTACCCAGATATCCCTCTCCCCCGAATCCTCACATGATTTTATACTCAATAACCAAACATTGTTCGTCGGTAACGTCGTTGTCAAATCAACACCATCACTGTCACCGTCTAATCCCCCCAATTCCTCTAATTCCTCATACAACATATCTGCATCCCTCCTCGTCCAAGTCACACCTACCACCATCCTTCTCCTCCAACACGACCAGGTCCTTGACCGATGGACGGCCCTTGATAGGGTTCAAGCGGACAGTGTCGGGACCCGAGCAAAGTTCGTCAAGGCAAATGGGAATCCGAGCCAGGTGTGTGTTGCTCAGGCTGGGGGGTGGCTGGGTCTGTATACGGTCAAGAGGGTTGAGGAGGAAGGAAGAGAGGGTTTGAGGTTGATTAAAATGATGTAAGTTGATTCTACTTAGTCTAAATAGCTATCTCTAACCTTTTCTTTTCTTAGTGCGCGCAAGTTGGATTTGAGTGAACAAAAACCCTTATCCTCATCCCTCCGCTCACCAAACCCACCATGGTTCAACACCGAAATCTCTGCAGTCTCCTGCCCGTTGCTCGACCCAACGAAACTCTTTACAAGGATCATCGCTGTGTCCTTTTGGCACACAAATCAGCTCAAGCTCTATACGTTTTCTTCGTCCTCTCAATCCACAAACGACTACGAACTTCTTTGTGAATCTTCCTTAGGAGCGATCCGTGCACCCGTGCGGGAGATTCATATGAGTTTCATGACAGAAAGGCATAGGCTAGATGACGACGAGAGTCATTTATGTGTTTTCGCGGGCTTGGCCAATGGGGAGGTTGTTTCGTTTGAGATGGTTCTAGAAGAAGAGGAGGCGGAGAAGATACCAAAATTAAAAAACACTGATGTTATCTCTTTGGGCGAAGCGCTCCCGGTTTCGTTTACCCAGTTTGACTCGACGACGACGATGGCGACGGATGGGAGTTCTCAGAGGGTGGTGTTGGCAGCGGGGAGTAGAGCGGCAGTGTTTTTTTGGGAAGGGACAAGGTTAAGGATGGAGCCTGTTATGCTCAAGGTGTGTGTGTATACTTCTGTGGTTTGTGTATTGAGATATGAACGCTGAACATTTAACCATGATAATTTGCTCTTTTTCTGTCTCTGTCTCTTTCCTTCTTCCTTTGGGATGTTCCAATCCATTTTATTCTATGGAGGACGTCACCTCGATAAAAACATTCAACACCCAGGGGTACCCTAATTCGCTTATCCTATCCACGGACAGTGGGTTGAGGATCGGGAGAATGAAGAATTTGGAGAAAATACATATCCGTTCTGTGAGTAAAGTAAATTCTCTTTTTCTTTCTTTACCTACACGAATAATACACGTACTGACGAATAACAACACACTCGGGTATTCCAACAGACTTCTCTAGGCTACCACATCCCCCGTCAAATCGTGTACGAGCCCACGCAGAGGGTGTTCGGAGTAGGTTGTCTATACACAGAGCCATGTCGAGTTGGGGAAGAAGAAAAGATGGTTAGCTCGTTTAGGTTGATCGATAGTGGCAGCTTGGAAGGTATGTGTAGTATCTGCTATCGCGTTGCGTTACGTTAACTTTTGTTTCTTGTTTTTTTCTATTCCGACTGGCAATTTCTTTTGTCTCATTCATGTCATCCGTGTACTGTATAACATATACATATGTAGTTCTGGCACAAGCGGAACTACAACAAGATGAACAGATAATGTCTTTGGCAGTGATTGACATTCCCTTGAGCAACCACAACCATTCACTGCCTAGGAAACACCTGTTCTGCCTCGGTACCTTCTTCCTCAACCCCAGCGAAATCGAAACCACTTCAGGAAGGATTTTGCTTTTCGATGCTTACCAACTTGAATCTTCTCCGGGGCTGCGAAGCTTGAGATTGGTGGGTGAGCAAGAGGTGAAGGGGTGTGTTTATGCGTTGGTTGGGATTGAGGGAAGTGTGGATGGGGTGGAGGGTGGAGGTGGGGAAGGGCTTGTTGCTGCTGCAATTAATTCTTCTGTACGTTATGTTCCTCTTCTCTGACTATTCTCCCTTCCTTCCTTACTTTCTTCCTATAGGTCTCCTTATACCGAATCACACCCCTAACGACACTGACAACAGGAGAGCCGTCTACCGCCACTACCACTACCACTGCAAGTCCTTCGTATCAGCTCAAGTCGTTGATGGAATGGAACCATAATTATCTCGTCACGTCACTCTCAGCGTATGGAGATCATCTCGTCGTCGCGGATCAGTTTAGTTCGGTGTCGTTGTTGAGGGTGGGTGGTGATGCTGGGGATGGTGGTAGATTGATGACTGTCGCCAGGGATTATTCACCACTATGGCCGGTCTGTGTGGATGCTGTTGATGAGAAGAGTTTCATAGGAGCTGATGTGAGCCTCGTGCTTGTCTTTCGTTTTGTGGAGTTGACATGATCGCGCCGTTTTTTTGGGGATTCTGCTGAATAGAAATCGTTGAACCTGTTCTCGTTCTCGTTGAGTCGTGGTGCGAACAACAGACCGAGGTTGGAGAGGGATGGGTTTTATCATGTCGGAGATCTTGTTACCAAGTTCGTTAGAGGTAAGAAAAACACTTCCTTCCGTTTCCCTGCAACTTGCACTTCTGATCATTCTTAATCAACCAACATTATCTCTCTATATCTGTAGGAACCCTCACCTCCCCAAGCATCACTTCTGGGAAGCCAAAATTCACCCCCGCACATATATTCTGCACGCTTTCCGGTCAGATTGGTGTTATTATTGATATCGAAAACGAGGATATGGTAAGGGTGTTATCGGCATTGGAGCTTCGGCTAGGTCAAATCCAAGGTGAAAACCCGAATCGAAACCAAAAGTCGATGGTAATTGGGGGAATCAGTCATGCCAAGTACGTTCATTTGTTACTGTTCCATGAAGCCGATTCACTGATGTGCCATTTACTACCACCACTTCTTCTATCCCTTGCTTTGTTTCCCTTACTCCTCCCTCTCCTACCTCTACTACTTCTTCCACACAGACACCGCGCACCAAGACTATCAGGGGCCCGGAGCGATGCAGATCAAGCCGCGTATGGGATATTGGATGGGGATCTGCTGGAGCAGATGTTGGGGTATATGGATACGGAACCCGGGTTTGCTGAGGAGGTTCGCGCGGCGTCAGTGTCGTCGTTGGAAGGCGCGGGTGTTGGTGTCGGTGCTGGTGCTGGTGGTAATAACGATGACTCGAACTCGCTTATCCAGTACACTATGGAGGAGCTCAAGAAGGATTTGGAGTTGCTTCAGAGTATGCATTGATTTTTCTGTTTTTCTCCTATTGTTTTTTTTTGCTATGTACTAGACACAACTTGGAATTCATGATTAACAATATCCGTGGCATTTTTGATCCTTGTTTCTTGAGTCCTATCTACGCAAGTGAACATCCTAAGTGATCAGGTGCCATGGAACTATTCTGATTGAATAAATGCAAGGTTGCAAGATGTAAAACCACAACGAACACACATTGCGATGGATGGGCATTGACTTGAAGCATTAGATTCAAGGCATTCTCAAGTTGGTGATTGAATGAAATGATATACTTGTCTTGTTCAATGTTCCTGTTAATAAAATCTGACTTGTCTTATTCCAATCCTGCTGAAGCAACCTGCACGCGCCTAATTTCCAATACAGGCAATCTCTCCATACCTTTGGTGGAAATCTCAACGACAATATATAGACACGGATGAGGAGGGAAGAGACAGACCAGATGATATTTGATTTGACTCTGGTCGATAACGACGAAAATGGAGATGATGAAGAG
This sequence comes from Lentinula boryana, assembly GCA_027886635.1. Classification (NCBI taxonomy): domain Eukaryota; kingdom Fungi; phylum Basidiomycota; class Agaricomycetes; order Agaricales; family Omphalotaceae; genus Lentinula; species Lentinula boryana. The sequence goes on along the minus strand of MU790977.1, from coordinate 1,332 downwards.
AAGAAATTAGGCTGCGGTGGCAAGATTCCTGATAATACTGTATGAATACGACCGTATGTTCACTGGGTGTTATGCGTTATGCCCTGAACTTGATAATTTTCAGTTCACAGGTCTCAGTGATGTGTTACAGGTTCTTAGTTCAGTTCATGCCAGTGACTCTCAGCCACACAACCTGTGCCGAACAGCCTAGACCTACTTATTAGCAGTGACAACCATTACCAATAGAAGCTCTTGAGCTTGACAGTCATTAGTGTACAGTATCTTGACATTCCAAGTGCTGAGGTGGGAAGCAGTCAGAAGAAACGGAAAAAGTCGGTGTGACATTATGTACAACAGTGTTACTAAAAGAGATAGTTCAATAGCGTATGTTACACGTTACAATTTCCAAATCACCCTAGTTCACCAGGTAGCATTACATGTTACGTGAACTTATGGTCGTATTCATACAGTATTTCTGGTCCTTTGATCAGGATTTGTGTTATGACTCGAATTGAGGGACTTGCGATGAGAGCGAGGAGAGTGAGAAATAACCTGTGTTGATTCGACGACCGGAGACTACGATAATGTACATGTATATATAGGCAAAGGCATATGAATCAGGAGAGTGAGATGAGTCAGTCTGAAGCAAGAACGTAAGATATTATGAGTACATCAGGAGAGGTAAGATGAGACTAAGTGAGCTAGGAGTTGAGACAGGGAGCAGGAGTACGAACAGGGGTAGGAAACGAGGCGGGGGTAAGGGTGAGCGTAGCAAGCCCTTACAATTTGTCACTTGGATTTTTTTTCTTTTTTCCTCTTTGTTGTATAACTCAGTGAAAAATGAGACTGATGTTTGAATGCTCACCTGTTCTTGTTATTTCCGTCTTGTGACTTGTATTGCCATGTGTTGTTAGTTTTGCTCAAAGAGAAAAGGTAGCACGTTCCATCCCAATCACTTCTCTCTTTTGTCCCTTTACTGTCCATTACTGTCCATTACTGTCTATTTCCATCCTAGAACCAATCAGCATAGTGAAGATCCATCCTAATAGATGGATCAAGGTTTGCTTCATCCTTATGTGACTTCCATACCATTTGGTCCTTTTAAGCCTCAGCCATTCCCACAGTACTTTGGCCTATACATCAGCTACTTTGGGCATTATATTGGAACTCTGTTAGGAGCGTGCGGGTCAAGTGGACCTTTGATACCGTTATTGACAGTATCCTCGCTACGCTGCGCGGTCCGTGTTAAGTTTGTTCGAGATTGAGATAGTATCGACTGAAGGTCGACGGGGTCGAACGAGGTATAGAAGTGAAGAGGGCAAGTGTTATGTGATTCTGGGGAGTCGTACCAAT
>MU790976.1:0-14926 GCA_027886635.1 Lentinula boryana | reverse complement strand
CTCAATGCTTATCTTTTGTGGACATATTCTTCAAATTGCATAATGCAGTAAAGTATCAATCAGTTAATACACATAAAAAGTCTTGAGGGTACACAGCAGCTTGAACGCTCAGAAATAACCAAAAACCATAAATTGGAACTTCCTCATGCCCGGAACTACCCTAACTACCATAGTACAGTATACTATGGTTGTTAGGGATAAGATCACGCCGGGATAGGTCACTTTTCCTCTAAATAATTGATTTACCGCGATCCACGCATTCTGCGGTCCTGTGCTTTGGTAGACAAATTGAATCAATAGTATTCTTCATGCCTGTCTACTAAAAGTAGGGATTTCTGTGTGATAATACACATTGTAGACAATAAGTATCCATAGCCCAGGTGTGACTTTGAATCAAAATGCCAGGAACAGTAGGACACTCTGTTCAAACTGTACATAAAAATTGATGGTAATGTTATATAGGTACCTAAGAGTTATTACCCCAAATCCAAAGGCAATTGGAGGTTCATTGACTCTGCAATGAATGAACAAAGATGAGGTGCCCTTTGACGTGACAATTGTACATTGCCATTGACTGGCAGTGCAAAGTGAAGTGCCATCCTTCCTCAGCTCAAGCAAAGCTCACCAATGAACATACCCAAGTATCTCCATACAGGTTTAATCAAGCCGTGGAAGATCTCTGATGAGGTTGAAGCACATATTCAACAGGCTAAAAATGCTTTATGAATCCAAAATATACAGTAGCACAGGCAGCAAGGAATTTTGGTGTCGAGGCCCATTACAAAGTTCTCTGAAAAGGCTCAAAGGAGTTCAGCCAAAGAAGAAAGCTCATGAAAAGGAAATGCTGCTTACCAAAGCAGAAAAGAAGGTACTGGTTGACTGGATCCAGTTTCTTGGTCTTGCTGGGATTCCAGTCAGTAAATGGACTCTTCGACCTAAAATCAAGGCTATCATGGATGCCAAAGGGTTGACCATAACCAAACAAAGTGTTTCCCCAACCTGGATTTGGACATTTCTCAAAGAGCATCAAGATGTCCTTAAAACAGCCCAACGTTCTGCATTAAATCTGAAGTGCTACACAGGCATTCAACTCTACAACAGTGAATGAATACTTTTGGGAGCTTGATTGGGTGCTTCAAGAGAGTGGCATACCTTGGGAACATGTCTATAACATGGATGAAAAGGGGGTTCAGATGGGAGGAGGGCAGAAGAACTTGCAACAAAGGTTTTTCTATTCACAAAGCAATAGGAAGATGTACTGACAACACAGTGATGATCTTCAGCTTGTAATGATTATTGACTGTGTATGTGTTATAGGTGTGCCTCCGAGACTTCGATTGTTGATCGGTGCTTTGATTGCCTGAAGTTGACTTAGTATGTTTTATCTTTCATTCAGTTCTCAATCGAACCTCACAAAGTATTTGAACTATTGGATATGAGTGATTACTACTTTATTGTTCTTTAATTGTCTTTTATTTCTATTACTGGGAACTATCCGGATTGTTATCACTTTTACTTTGGACTCTTATTATCTTAGTTTTAACAATTAGGATACAAGGTATAAAAGCTGTAGTATCTAGTAGTTAGTTCTTCAGTTTAAATATCAACTTAGATTGTTGCTGAACTCCATCCAGATCTTCATCTCCCTTCATCATTGTTTGCATTATAACCAAACAATCTCCAGACATCTTCTTAACCTTTCCTCGTTGTCTTGAACATTCATGGAACCATACGACAAAGTGAGGGCACTACTGATAGTGGTGCTAAGGTTCTAGTTCACCCCTTTATACTTTCCGTATGATGACTAATGATCTTCGATCATTGTTCGTGATCTCAATCAAGAACGAACCCATTGAACTCAACTATCCTAAACTCCTATTCCCTAAGACCCTACGGAACTTCACCGGCATGGTCTTAACACTATATTCATCTTTGCACCTCACTGGGACACCCAGATAGTGTGTAGGGAGTGCTGCTAATAGCTTCACTGAAGTCCCTTACTTCCAAAGGACTGTGTAGCCTTCCATTGTGTCATAACCATAGTTCCCATGCTTTGGACCTTTGCACATCACTCCAGAGCATCAGAAGACCAACCTCATTCTTTACAGCTGCACAACCTTAACACATTTATCCAAGATTCCCATGCTCTTATTGTCTCTTATTCCGCCTTGGGAAAAACATTTACATTGCTTATTATTCTTTTTATTCTTTTATCAACAATTAGGCAATTTAGTACTTACGCAGACTGTTCAGTTGTTAGTTTAGTTCTCCAGCTTGAAATAAAAAAAAGTTACTTTCCTCCTTTAAAGTTTATCCTCATCCTTATTACAAATAATCTCAGCTGGATCAGCCATATGGATCAATCAACACTCCAGAATCATTTCTTATTTTCATATTCCACTGGGACACCCAGATAGCATAGCATGTAGGGAGGAGCATTGTCAAAAGCACCACTAAAGTCCCACATCACTTCCCAAGGCCATGTAGCCTTTCCATTATTCCCTGTGCCATATCTAACTTGGTTTCCATTTCCAAGCCTCAGAACTTCATTCGGAGTGCCAGAACCTCGGCCATATCCTTTCCAGTTGCATGCCCTGGTTGAACCTATCCCTATCCCCTTGTTTCGGCTCAGTCACTTCCCAACCCCAACACCTGCAAGAGCTAAAAGATCTCACTATATATAGAATATAAATAGAATAAATAGAATATAAATAGAATAAATAGAATATAAATAGAATATAAATAGGATATAAATAGAATATAAATAGGATATAAATGGAGGTTAACCATTTTTTGAGTTTTGAGTGCTGTGAATCACACTGTCTAACTCAAATCACACTGTCTAACTCAAATCACACTGGCTACTCAAATCACACTAGCTACTCAGATTTTCTTAAACTGATAGATAAGATAAGATAAGATATTCAAATTCATATTCATGTTCATATTCATATTCATATTCATATTCAAATTCATATTCAAATTCATATTCATAAAGTTATTAGTTATTAGTTATTAGTTATTAGTTATTAGTGATTTTATTTTGTGGAAATGATATTATTATTATCCCTAGTAATAACTATGAACTATGAACTATGAACTATGAACTATGGTATAGATAGATTATACAGTGGAAAAGTCAAGAGATGGTGGATATGAGGTAAAGGGAAAGGAAAGTTAAAGGGAAAGGGAAAGGGAAAGGGAAAGGGAGAGGGAGAGGTAAAGGTAGAGGTAAGGAAAGGTAAGGTAAGGTGATGGTGACAAGTTGTTCATTTTGGGAGGGAGGAACCTTCTTCTTTAATTTTGTTTTGGTCTGCAACCCAAAATAAATTTTTAAAAAACCAAAACCAAAACCAAAAATCGAAAAATCGAAAAAAAGGAAATGACCACCGCAGGGGTCGAACCTGCAATCTCCTGATTCGTCTACATATATATATATATGTACTTGATTCGTAGTCAGACGCGATGCCATTTCGCCAGGCGGCCTATACCTTACCCTTTTCTCAATTTGTTATTTCCTCGGCTGTTCTCTTATTGAATTACTTACTTAGTTGTTTTCATTTGACTTCGTCACTCGTCACTCGTCACTCGTTACTTGTTACTTCTCGGTGTCACTCGTCACTTGTCAATTTCACTTTTCTCCGTCTCACATATCTCCATATCTCCATATCTCCTTCCCCTCGCCTCCTCGGCTCCTAAATCCCAATCCCAATCCCAATCCCAGTCCCACCAGTCCCACAGCCAAAAGTCTCCTCGACTCCTCCGTCCAAAATTGCCAAACCATGGTCCGAAAACTCAAACACCACGAAGGAAAGCTTCTCAAAAAAGTCGATTTTCTAAATGTACGTTTCTCTCCTCCTCCTTCCTCTTCCTCCTCCTTTTCCTCCTTCCCTCTCTCCTCTTTCCCATCTCCTCCTCCCTCTCTTCCTCTCCCTATATCTCCCTCACTCCCTCGCTCCCTCGCTCACTCGCTCCTAGTGGAAACAAGACTCCAACCTCCGTCAAATCAAAGTAATGCGCCGATATCATATTCAAAACAGGGAGGATTATCAAAAGTGATTTAGTCTTTTGTTTTTTGTTTTCTCTTCTCCACTTCTCCTTTCCCCTACTTCTCCTTCCCCTCCCCTTCCCCAACCGTTCCCCGTTCTGATTCAAACTCCTCCCCTTCCCCTTCCCCTCCCTCCCTCCCTTCCCCTCCCTTCCCACAGATACAACACCCTAATCGGCCACCTCCAAACCCTAATCACCCACCTCTCCCTCCTCCCCCCTCTCTCCCCCTTCCGCACCTCTCTAGAATCTCAGATCTTATCAAAGTTGTACGATGTTGGGGTTCTTCCTTCGCCTTCGCCCTCAGCTGCGAAACTCTCAGACATCCGCAAACTCACCGTTTCCGCGTTTTGTAGACGCCGGTTGGGGGTTGTCATGTGTCAGCGAGGCTTAGGAAAAGATGGAAAAGGAAAAGGTGGGGGGGGAGGGGGTGGATTAGGAATGGCGGAAAGCGTAAGCTCCGCGACGAGGTTCGTGGAACAAGGACATGTCAGAGTAGGTACGGAGGTGGTTAGGGATCCGGCGTATTTGGTTACTAGGTTTGTTTTGGGGTTTTTTATCCTTCTGCTTTGGTTTGGTTCTTTTTTTGGTGTTCTTTGGGTGTTTGGTTTTTTTGTTTGGTTTTACATTTTGGGTAGACGCTGACTCGACTCGACTTGTTTTGTGTTGATAGAAGAATGGAAGACTTCGTTACGTGGGTTGATACGTCCAAGATGAAGAGGACGGTTATGAGATATAACGATGAGGTGTGTTTTTTACTTATCTTTTCTTTTCTTACTTTACTTATTACTTTGATTTCCTATAGCTGGACGACTTTGATTTACTCTAATCACATCCCACGACTTCATGCTCATCTCAATATCCCATCAAGTCTATCCCAATAGACCAATAACCCAATAGGCACGAAGGGACGATGAAACGATGGATCGATGGTCCATGGATCGACAATCCCGGCATTGTCGTTAGTGAGCTTGGTACCAGAAGCGAAGCGAACAGCGAACAGCGAGCGGGGAGAGTTATACGAAAAGAGCGAAAACGGAGAGAGGTAGACGTAGGACGTAGGACGTAAGACGTAGAGTGAGACATTTTTTTAAAAAATACCTCATAAAATCAATGATCCACTAGTACTATCGATGAAACGACCGACGCTAACAGGTTGGATTTCCCGCTCCTTTCCGAGTCCTACTGTTCTTTCCAAGTCCTACTTCTCTTTGCGAGTCCTACTTCTCTTTCCGAGTCCTACTTTTCTTTGCGAGTCCTACTTCTCTTTCCAAGTCCTAACTTGTCTTTCCGAGTCCTTTCCGGGTCCTCGTTTCGAGCTATGTAAATGGTGAAACCAGCTGAAACCTCTCTTTTGTCTTTTGTCCCCGTCCTGTCAACGTCTTCGCCTATCTCTTCTGTCAACGCCTTTATGTCAACGTCTTCGCCTATGTCCCTGTCCTGTCAACGTCTATCACAATCCGACACCGATAGATCATTATCATACAATAAATACAATAAATACCTCTCTTCTCTCCCCTCCCTCCCCTCTTCTCCCTCTTCTCCCTCTCTACCTACTTCTCCCTCCCTTCCCTCATCCCTCTCTTCTCTCTTCTCTCCTCCTCCATCCAATGCAAAACACTTCGATGAACTTGGTAAAAACAAACCGGGTAAAAACAAACCCAGACCGTCGACACCTACCTCCGGGATGGAAAGAGACATACAACGCTCAGTGCGTATTCGTTTGTGTTTCTTATCCCATTCTATTCCATTTATTAATCGTGATTCGATCTATCAGGAAAGATACATGGTGAGTCCCACTCCCCTTCCCTAATCCCTCTCTTCCCTCCCTCATCCTTCCTCCTTCCCTCATTCATTCTCAACCCCTTATTCATCCTCAACCCCTTATTCATCCCTAATCCCTAACTCCTTCACTCCCCCAGGTACTACACCCAAACAACCACCTCCCCCCCTCGCGTATCGTATTTCCATCCCTCGGTTGAGTGTTTTCCTGGGAGTGCTGCCGGGGTTGGGGTTGGGTATGGGGGTGGTGAGGATCCTATAGGTGGGAGTGGGGATGGGAGTGGGAGTAGGGGTGGAAGGGAGAAGGAGAAAGAGGGGAAGGGGCAGGGAGGGAGTAAATCACCCCAATCCCAAGTCCAAGTCCAAGTCCAAGTCCCTGCTTCACAATCATCGAAATCATCTTCGAATCCGACAAATCCTTCTTATCCCTCTTCCTCTTCCTCTTCTTATCCCTCTTCCTCTTCCTCCTCTTCCTCTTCCACACCTACCCCCCCTTCTCCCCCTTCTCCCCCATCCGATCTCAATTCACCACCACCACCACAATACTCCGTTTACTCACCTTCCTCCGTATCCCTGTCTTTGTCCCTTGATTCGTCGTCGTCGGATCAATATAGCACGTCTACTCCCGGTCCCGATCCCACTTCCACACCTACATATACACCTGCATCTACTCCCGATCCCACACCTAACCCTCCTCCTTCCAACCCTCCCCCTCACGTACCACACCCAGACGTACCACACCCAGAGCACACCATCTCCCCTGTATCTCCACCAGGACATTTCTCGAACGTTCCAAATTCCCGGATAGGCAACCCTCGCGTGAGTCTATCTACGAATTCCCCCACGGGTCTCCCTACGAGTTTCCCTACGACTCCCCCTGCGAGTCTCCCTACGACTCCTTCCACGAGTCACGGGGTACATACGGCACATAGCGTTCATAATGTCCACAGCGTTCATGGTGTCCCCGGTGTCCCCGGTGTCCACGGCGTCCACGGTCCACACAGGACGAATGAAGCAGGAAAGGGAATGACGTTGGCGCAAAGGTTGTATGCGAGTGCTTTTGTTACTCTTCCTCCTCCTCCTCCTCCTCCTCCTCCTCCTACTTCTTCTACTCCCAATACCACTACCCCGTCTTCGTCTACTACTTCGTCTTCTTCTACTACTACTTCTTCTTATTCTTCTTCTTCTTCGTCTACTCCTCCTCCTCCTCGTCCTCCTCCTCTCTCTCATCCTCTCTCTCATCCTCTCCCCACCCCACCCACACCCTCCCACCCCTCGATAATCTCATCCGCGGCTGTCTCTGCAGAGGCTTATCATCATAACATTAACCACCCCAATTCCAATTTCAGCTTCAACAACTCGAAGTTCAACAACTCGAAGTTGAACCTCGATAACTCTAGTACCAGTACCAGTACTAACAAACTCGGGAACGGGATAGGGATAGGGAACGGGAACGGGACAAGTATAGGGAACGGGACAGGGACAGGGACAAGAATAGGAATAGGAATAAGACCCGACAACCGCAGACACTCTGAATCGTTTTATAAAACTGGGGTGTTGCAGAGTTTGCAACAATCACCACAACCTCGACCACAACCACAACAACTTCGACCTCAAGGATCACAAGGATCACAGGGAACACAGGGAACACAGGGAACACAGGGATTAGGTAGGTTTCCGTCCTATCAGACCCATCCTAGTGCTTCCAGTGGTTCCGGTGGTTCGAGTGGTTTGAGTGCTCCCGGTGGTACCGGTGGTTCGTCGAGACTGCAAACTCAGAAGATCAATAACATCAATAACATCAATAACATCGGGTATGGTGGAGGGTATGGTGGTAGTATTGGTGGTGGTACAGGAGTTCCACTAAAAGTCCCGGAACTCACGCTCGTTGCGCGTCCGCCGCCGCCGCCGTCGAGGGACGAGAGTTTGGAGAGTTTCGGGGGTTTCGGGGGTTTCGAGAGTCAGAGTGGGGGTTTCGAAAGTCAGAGTCTGGGTTTGAGTGGGAGTCAGAGTTTGAGTCAGAGTTTGAGTCAAGGATCAAGGTACGTAGGCTCACTCGCTACTCGCTAACCCCCTCGCTAACTCGTCATCGTCACTAACCTAAACTGTAGTCCGATCCCAGATCCAAATCCAAATCCGGCATCTCAAGTACATGTATCTCAAGTATCTACATCCCCTCAGACATCCATTCCATCAATACTACCCCAACCATCTCACTCCCAACCCCAACCTCACTCCCAACCTCACTTCACCTCCTCTCCTCCATCGTCACCTCCTTACCATTCCCATTCCCAATCCCCTCCCGCACCTTCCCAATCCCCTCCTTACCAATCCCAATCCCAACCCCAATCCCCTCCCTACCAATCGCAATCGCCACCCCACCGTCCTCCCCACCGTCCTCCCCACCGTCCTCCGCAACACCCATCATACACTCTACCAAATCTCCCTACGATCCCTACCAATCCTAACCATACCAACAATCATAACCCCCTCCCACAACACCCACATCACCCACATAGACCCTCTTCCCTCTCTTCCCTCCCCACCTCCTCCCACTCCTCCTCCTTCCCCACCTTCCCCACCTTTTCCTCCTCCCACTCCACAGGAGTAACCACAGGACCCCCAGGATCCACCTCCTCCTCCTCCACACCAGGACCCACACCAGCAACAACACTAACCAACCTCAGCAAAACCGCAGGCCGTATCGCAGGCCGCGCAGCCTTGCGCTACGCAGGTCGTTACGTCAGTGGTGTGATTGGTGCTGATCTTTCTTCGGTCGCTTCTGGTATTCCTGGTATTTCTTCGGTTGCTTCTTCGGTTGCTTCGATTCCTTTGGGTTCTGGGGGTTCTGCGATTCCTTTGGGTTCTGGTATTTCTGGTATTCCTTCGGTTCTACCCAACTTAAACTCGCTCGATCCTAATCTCCTTTCTTCCCTTTCTTCTCTTGATCTTTCCTCCCTCTCCTCCCTCGATCTTTCCTCCCTTTCCTCCCTCGATCTCTCCTCACTAGACCTCTCCTCCCTCGATCTTTCTCAGATCCAGGCAGCGTTGCCTGTCCCCGGGTCACCGGGGACACCAGGGACACCCGGGTTATCTGGGACACCTGGGTTATCTGGGGTATCTGGATTATCTGGGGTATCTGGGGCCGCTGGGGTATCTGGGAATCACAATCACGATTACAAAGCGCTCATCGAGGTCATCGAGGCGTTGGTGAAGATGCGGCGGGCGAGTGCCAATGCGAGTGCGGGTGCGAGTATACAGGGGCATGGGAGTGGACAAGGACAGACACAGGCGATTCATACGATGATGAATTCGTTGAGTTTACAGAATCAGAATCAGGCTCTGGCGCATAATCAGGTGCCTCACCCGAATTCGATTCAGAGTCCGAGTGCGCATCAGACTCAAGGTCAGGCTCAGGCTCAGGCTCAGGTTCAGAGTCCGGTGCATCCACCACATACACATACACAACATACACAACGTCCGCCTGTGTATCAACAGCATCAACAGCATCAACCTAACCAACAGCATACTCAGCATACTCAGCACCAACACCGTCCTCAAATCCAATCCAACCAACCTCATTCCCTTTCCCAACACCAACCTACCCAACACCAACACCACCCTTCCGGTCCTAACCCCATCCCCACTCACACCCCCACTCACATCCCCGTCACGCACACCCCCTCCCTGGCTCCTGCCCCTGCTCCCCCTCCCCCTCCTGCTCCTGCTCCTGCTCCTGCTCCCCCTCCTGGTGGTCCGGGTGGACACTCCATGAGTTCGATGGGACACGAAGCGTTGGGACTTTGGCAGCGGTATCAGGATTATGAGCGTCAGCACCAGCACAATCAGCACACTCACCACGGACAGCAGGAGCAAAATAACGATAACGATAACGGTAACGGGGCCGGAGATGGGTATGGGGCTGGAGATGGGGATGGGGATGGGGCTGGGTATACTTCGTATTCCTATCCTGATTCCAATTCTTATCCCAATCCCGATTCTAATTCCTATCCCAATCCCAATCCCGATTCCTATCCCAATCCCGATCCCGATTCTTATCCCGGAGCTTTTGGAGCTTATCCCGATTTTGGAGGTTCATCTCAGAACCAAGACTATAACCAGGACTTTAACAATGACTTGGACAATGACTTCAACAACGACTTTAACAATGTCGACGTCAATGTCGACGTCAATACCGGGTATGGCGTTGGGTATGAGTATGGCGTTGGGTATGGGTATGGGTACGAGGGGGGTCCAGACACAGACACAGACCCAGTCCCAGGTAAAATATTTCTCTATCCATTTCCCTTACCCTTTCCCTTTCCCTCATGCTCAACCAATATTTTCTTAATTGTTTTTTTCTAGGTTTCGATGGGTACGATTCTTCGTACACGAACGACACCTCTTCCACCTCTTTCGACTCTTCCAACACATCCACCTCCACCTCTTTCGACACCTCCACCTCCACCTATACAGATACAGATACCACGTTCCTCAACGGGGGTTTTACAGGTTTTACAGATTCCTATACGTTTGGCTCAGTCGATACAGTCGATACGTTTGACTCAGTTGGTTCAGTCGATACGTTCAACTCAGTCGATACGGTGGTAGAAGAGGGGAGTACCGAGAGTGGGTTCGGTTGGTGATGGGGATACTTAGGTACAGGGACCGAGAGGAGATTGAGAGGAGACCAAGAGGAGACCGAGAGGATGTCAAGGGAGGTCAAGAGGAGACCAAGAGGAGGGAGGGAGGGGAGGAGAGGAAGGGAAGGGAGGGAAGGGGGAGTTGGTATTTAATATTTAATATTTAATATTTAATCCTATGTACAACACCATAAGTATAAGTATAAGTATAAGCATAAGTATATTTATCCTATGTAGATATTGCGAAATATCAAATATCAGATATCAGATATCAGATATCGGATGAATTTATTCCTCCTCCTGTTCCTATTCCTATTCCTATTCCTCCTGTTCCTGTTCCTCCTGTTCCTATTCTATTTCTCCTATTCCTATTCCTTGGAACTTGGAACTTGGAACTTGAGAATAAATGAGAATAAATGAGAACTTGAAAGTTGAGGATAAAGGATATAAATGAAATGAAATAACACCCCATGAATCCATTGAATCTATTGAATCTAAGGTAGCCTACCTTCCCGTTCAGCTTATTCAGCTAGAATAGGAATGAACGGAAGTATCTTGGATTGCGGAGTACAATTCTACAATGGAACAGATGGTTAAAGAATTAGATCCAATGTCAGAAAAGGATTGTGAAGCCTTGGAAGAACTTGGCTTTGTATCAATATAACAGTACATAACTCTCCATGAAGGTGGGAATTGGATTGTGGGATTGTGGAATATGTGATCTGCATACATATGACAGGAAGATAACAAAGAAGCACTTTGTGGAGGAAGCTCTTTGCAAAGGGATAAGTAAAGGTATAAGTGTAAAGCTAAAGTAGCAGTAGCAGAAGGATGAAAGGGTTATCACAAAGCTTTGCACAGATATAACAACAGTCTATGTCAGCGACTCGCTAGCTCTCAAGATGCCAGGCGTCACACAACGATAAAAGATCAAAGTGAAGATGTATAGCAGTGAGGATAGAGACCTCCTAATACTTGTCTAGCTACCGAGGAGAATAGACGAGATCAGAGATAGAGACTACTCTACGAGGTATGCTATCTTATATACATATCCTAAGATGAATCCATGAGAACTATCTCGCGTCGTAGCCGTGAGGCTTTACAATAAGAGTAGCCCGTATCCATAAGTATAGCTGTCCGTATACAACAATAAAACAATAAGGCAATATAAAGAACGTGCGGTTACCAAAGGTAAACAGCGACGATCTGTCAATGGTCTGACAGACACGAGAGAGTCGTGTCGTTGTCATACAGTAATTACAATAACGCAAGAGCGGCAAGGCTGTCACGTGTACATAAACAAATGTAAAAGAAAAGATAAAAGAATAATACAGATGCATGTACAAGCGCTGTTATATCTATGCCAAACCCCACCAGGCCTTCCGGCTTGATTCCCTAGCCTATTGATCACTCTTTGACGTTCCGATGCTCCGATCGATCAATCGATCAATCGGTCATCTGAACAACCAGCCGATCAACTGATCCATCGATCCCTTCATGAGTTTGATTCCAAGTCCAATCCCAATCTTGATTGACTTCGAATGATGCCCCTTGGTCCGATGGCTTCGGAACAACCTCAGATACATCACCTGACACTCCGTCATCATTACCGATGCATTCCCATGCCTGTCGGCTCTCAGGAAACGCTGTTATTGTATTATTTCTAATCTTTCTCACTTATTGTCTTTTATTTAACAATTAGGATTACTTGTATATAAGGTTAGATACCTTGTACACTATTCCTCAGTTTCAATATCGACTTGGGTTGCCTTGGGTTCCATCCCAATCACTCCTCTTTCTTTTATTGTCCCTTTACTGTTCATCATCGTCCGAATCCATTCCAGACATCAGGAAAAGGGGGGAAAAACTTGCAGGCTTTCGGCACTTGTGAAAGCTTTTCTGGTTGCTTGCAAGCTTGCAAGTAAAATATTGATAGTTTAAAAGATAATTTCAAATAATATCATACATAAGTAAATATCGATCATTTAACATCAATGAAAGTTTTGGAAAAAATCTGAAACTTGCAGGGAAATCGGGCTGACTTGTCCGGTTGCAAACTTTCAGGCTTTTTGGGGTTGTACAAGCTTGTACAACCGGCCAAAAGTGCCTGAAAGTTTTTCCCCCCTTTTCCTGATGGAACCACTTGACGTAGTGAGGATCCATCCTAATAGACGGATCAAGGTTCGCTTCACTCCTTCATGCTTTCCAAACCATTCGGTCCCTTCGAGTCCCGATCATTCCCACGATCCTTCGGCCTATACATCAGCCGCTTCGGATGCTATATCGAAGCTTCGGACCACTCATCGGCAACTTCAGCCATCTCAGTCCCTCCTCGGAAGCACGGCCCTAACACAGTCTATGTTAAGACCGTGCCGGTGAGGTTCCATAGGGTCTTAGGTAAACGGGGTTGGAGATAACTGAATTTGAATAGTTCGGTCTCGATCGATATCTCAAACAATGATCGAAGAACGTTAGTCGTAGTACGGAAAGTCAAACGAAGCGAACTAGAACCTTAGCACCACTATCAGTAGTGCCCTCGCTTTGTCGAATGGTTCCGTGAATGTTCAAGACGATGAGGAAAGAGTAAGAAGACGTCTGGAGATCGTTCAGTTATAATGCAAACGATGATGAAGAAAGATAAGTATCCGGACGGAGTTCAGCAACGATCTAAGTTGATATTTAAACTGAAGAACTAACTACAAGATACTACAACTTTTATACCTTGTATCCTAATTGTAAAATCCAAGACAATAAGAGTCCAAAGTAAAAGCGATAATAATCCAGATAGTTCTCAGTAATAGAAATAAAAGACAATTAAAGAACAATAAGGTAGTAATCACTCGTATCCGATAGTTCGAATACTTCGTGAGGTTCGATTGAGAACTGAAGAAAGAGAAAAGATACTAAGTCAAACTTCGATTGATCGAAGCACCGATTGACAACCGAAGTGTCGCGGTAGCTTAGCGTGCTAAGGGGAGCGCAACACGAGAGAGAAAGGGCGAATGTACTTAGCGTTAGAGGCCTTTTAATCACACACAATAGTAACAGTGTCAAAGTGTGAGTTTCTAGTCGTCTAAGAGGGAAAGTCCCCGTTACATGTCTTAATAGGTAGGTTTATATAGTAAACGGTCAGGAACAATACGGTACAGGGACAAGGTACACGGCATCCGTACTCTGGACAAGGCGATTAGAGAGTACTGCGGCGGCGGTCCAGAGTCAGGATCAGGTGTATGGATAAGGAATGGATGAAATGGAATATCTGGCCGTGGCATACGCCCTCCTGGAATTCGAAGGAATTTCGTGCCAATTTTAAGAGTTGGACGGACCCTCTCCAGAGGGGCCGTCTTCCTGAGCATTAGTTTCAACGTCGCAGCTCGCGGTGTCCATGTCTTCATCATCCTTGCGAGCCATTGTGTTCTTAGAGGAAGTGAGGCGCCACTTGCTGATCTTCACGTTTAGTCCCATGGAGGTGCTTTGAGAACTGCTCTCGGACATCGCATAGCGTTTGGCCCCACGAGTTGCTTTAGGTAAAGTGGTCTGTTTCTTGAGTTTCCAGAGGTTCTTTCTCTGGGTCTCTCTGGCGTGAGCCATCAGGCCTGCGAAAAGAATGCTCTGGTCCATATCGGACTTCATGAAGTTCGCCAAGGTCGCTCCGGTGATACTTTCGGCCTGCGTGTTCTGTTTGCGACAAGGGGGCTTCGGAAATAGCGTGGCTGTGTCCCTGTTAAGGTTGTCCGAGATCTTCTTCTCGTCACGAAGGGTTGCTAGCTGGGATGGGTTGAAGTAGCAGCTATACGTTACAATTATATGGGAACGATAGAGGTGTCCATCCTTTATGTAGGATAAATAGGTGTTACAGTCGTCAGGGATGGTGTGATTGATAACCCAAATGATTTCGGGGTAGCGAGGGCTAACACGTATCTTCCATCCTTGTCCAAGTGCTAGGGATGTTTGGATAGTTGTGATCATCTCATCGACTGTTATGCTGAATGGCGTTCCGCCCGGTCCTCGATCGACTTCAAGCTTGCAATCCCCCCAATTGAGACTGAGCTCCGGGGAGTCATCGGGGGCGAAGAAAGCAGCGGTGAGAGTCATAGGCATTTCTGCTGGTTCAATATGATTCAAGGAGAGTGACGGTCCATCTCGAGGGATCCCCTCTCCTTTATACCTGACAAACTCGATTGAGCCTGCAAATAGATTATTCACGCCCTCAATCGGTACCTCGCCGTTCACGATTGGGGGCAGTTGTGAGATGTTTTCGATCCCCAGCGTTTCAAAATATTCCGACAGGGGCTGGAGGTGTTGAATCTTCGAGTATGGGAGCCAGGTTTGGTCACCCGATTTCCATTGTAGCAGAAACGGGGTTGTGTAGGAAAACTAGGTTCTTTATACGGAGTGAGAAGAACTTCGTTGAAGACATTGTGTACATGTTTCCATGTACGTGGGATTTCCAG